>JAHBCN010002353.1:77500-93067 GCA_019359885.1 Listronotus oregonensis
AATTTAAAAAAAAACCCCCTTTTAAAATTTTTTTTTAAATTTTTTTTTTTTTTTTTTAAAAAATTTTTTAAAATTTTTTATTTTTTTTTTTTTTTCCTTTTAAAAATTCCCCCTTTTTTTTTCCCTGGGGGAAAATTTAAAAAAAAAAAAAATTTTTTGGTTTTTTTTGGGGAAAAAAAATTGAAAAGGAAAAAATTTTTCCAAAATTTTCTTTTAAAAAATTTTTTTTTTTTTTAAAAAATTTTAAAAAAAAAAAAATTTTTTTTTAAAAAAAAAATTTAAAAAATTTTTTTAAAAAAAATCAAAAACCCTTTTTTTTTTTTTAAAAAATTTTTTTTTAAAAAAAAATTTAAATTTTTTTTTTTTAAAAAAAAAAATTTTTAAAAATTTTTAAACCCAAAATTTAAAAAAAAAATTTTTTAAAAAACCCTTAAAACCCCTTTTAAAAAAAAATTTTTAAAAAACCTTTTGGGGTTTTTTTTTTTTAAAAAAAATTCTTTTTTTAAATTTTTTAAAAAAAGGTTTTTTTTAAAATTTTTTTTTAAAAAAAAAAAAAAAAAAAAACCCCCCTTTTTTAAAAAAATTTAAAAAGGGTTTCCCCAAAAAAAATTTTTTCCCCTTTTTTAAAAAAAAATTTTAAATTTTTTCCCCCCCTTTCCCCCCTTTTTTAATTAAAAAAAATTTTTTTTTAAAAAAATTTTTTTTTAAAAAAAATTTTTTTTTGGGGGGGTTTAAATTTTTTTAAAATAAAAAAAAAAATTTTTTTAAAATTTTGGGGGAAATTTAAAGGTTTTTTTCCCTTTTTTTTCAAACAACAAAAAAAAAAGAATTGGGTCTAAAATTAAAAGGGGGAAAATTTTTGGCACCCTTTTTTTGGGGGGTTGGGCACATGTGCGGCCTTTCAGTTTCCCCGGGGGGAAAAAGCCCGTGTGTAAGACATGCAAAAAAAGGGGATTTTAGGATGGGTGAAAACTCGGGGGCACATTTTTTTTTAAGACGAATTTTGGTTTTTCCTCCAGCCCAGACGATTTTTAGTATTAAGAGAAGAAAAAAAAACCTTTATCTGTTTTACTTTAAAAATGAAACATTTTTAAAGCCAAACAGTCCCCTTTTTCCCTTTTTTTAAAGATGGAACAGGGGGAAATCTTGGGGAAAATTAATAGGAGGTCAAGGGGAAAAATTTGGGGGGCCCCAAATTTTTTTTGGGAAAAAAGGGGTTTTTTTTTCCTTTTTTGGGGGGAGAAAGAATTTTATTTTTTTAAAGATTAGGGGGGGAATAGAATTTGTGGAAGTTTTGGCTAATATTTTTTTGGGGGAAGGGGGGAGAAGGGGAAAAACCATTCAAGGGGGGAAAAAAAACTTTATCTTTTATCCTTTTTAAAACAGTCCCTTTTTCCCCGAAAATCTGGGAAAAAACTTATTTTTTGCCTCTAGCCTGTCGTTTTTTTTTGGGTGTGGTTTTGGAGAAAATTTGTGGGATAATTTTTAAAAATTTTGGCTTTTTCCGATTTTTGGGAAAAACACGGTTTTTTATTTTAATTTTGGCCCTTTTTTGGGATGGGGGGAAAAAAGGGCTCAATGCCTGGGTTAATTTTTTTGTAATTTTTTTAAAAATTTGGAAAAAAGGGGGAATAGAAAACGGGGGGGGCCCAAGGGTAGGTGGCTGGGAAATTTTCAGACCCCTCCCAGTCGGCCCCCGGGGTTTTGGGGGCCGTCGGTTCGGGGGCGGCATGGGTTTTTTTTGCCTCCCGAATGTGTGGGGAAAAAAAGATATGATGACCCAAAACCCTGATCAGAGCGACCAAGGGAGCAGTTACTGATCTTGGTAGAGTTTTGGGGTGGGTAAAAAAAATCTAGGGGGGGTTGGGAAAATTTGGGTGGGAAACCCCCGGGGAAAAAAATGGTTCCTTTTAAATTGGTTTTTCGGGTTTATGATTCCGGGGTTTTTGTTTCCGCCTTATCGGTTTTTTTGAACCTTGCCCCGTCCCCCTTTTGGGGAAAATTTTAAAAATTTTCCGGGAAATTCCGGCCCTTGGCTGGGGAAAAAATAGTGTCGATCCCCCTTTAAAAAAAAAAAAAAAAATCGCTGTGGGAATTGTCATATGCGGGGCGGAGAAATTTTTTAAAAAGCCAAATTTTTTTTTTAAATCCCAATTTTTTTGGAAAAAAAAGCCCCCATTTTTTTTCTTAAAAAAATTTTAACAATTTTAAAAACTCCCAAAAACTTCCGAAAAACCAAACCCCCAAAAATTTTTCCCCAAAATCCCCCTTTAAATTGGTTTTTAACCAAAAAAATGGGGTTTTTTGTTTAAAAAAATTTCTGCCTAAAAAAAAAAAATTTTTTTGGGGGCGGAAAAAGGGGGGGTGGATATAATAACCAAGGGCCCAAAAAAAAAATGGGTTCAAACCAAAATTTTCTGGGGTATGTTTTTTTGCTGAACACGAATCTAAGTCCCCAAAAATTTGGGGGGGGGGGGGGCCCCAAAAAAAAAAAAATGTTTTTAAAAAAAAAGATAACGTTTTTTTAAAAATTTTAAAAAAAAAACATTACAAAAAAACTTTTTAAAAAGGGGAACCTCCAATTTTTAAAAATTTAAAATTGAATTTAAATTAATTAAGCCCCCAAAAAAGGGGATTTTCGCATTTTTCCCCGTTTCTCCCCGCTGGGTTTGTTTCAAGTTCCCCTTTTCCCCCCCCAAAAATTTAAAGGTTTTTTAAAACGCCTTTTTATAAAAAAAGAAAACGGACTTGTGTCAACCTTTTTTTTAATTTATTTTAATAAAACCCTTTTTTAAATTTAAAGGAATCTTTGGGGATTAAAAAAATTAAGTTCCCCCAAAAATAATAAAAAAAAATTTTTTTTAAAAATAAATTTTTTAAAAAATCAATTTTTAAAAATTAAAATTTTTTTTTTGATTTAAAAAGTTTTTATTTCGAAATAATGTTAAATTTTTTGTTTGGGGGGCCAAAAGGGGTTTTAAAGAAAAATTTTGCCCCCAAAATTTTTAAAAAAACCATTTTTTCCCTTTTTTTATTAAAAAAGAGGTTTTTGGCCTTTATTATAAGGGGGAAATCAGGTTTTAATTTTTTTTCCCCCGGGTTTTTAAAACAAAAACGAGGCCCCTTTTTTTAAATGGTCTTTGAAAACCTTTTATTTCAAAGGTTTTTTCGTTTTTCAACCCCAAAAACCCTTTGATTTTTTAATTTTGTTGTCAAATTTAAATTTTCGAAGGGGGGTAAGTTTTTTAAAAATTTTTTAGGTTTTAGTTTTTTTTAAATTTAAAAATTTAAATAAATTTTTCCTTTTAAACAAAATTTACCCCCCAAAACAAAAAAATTTTATTTTTGCTTTTTTAGACAAAAAATTCCTTTTAAAATTTTTTTAAAAAATTTTTTGAAATTAAAAATTTTAAAAATTTTTCCAACCTTAAAAAGGGTTAATTTTTTAAATTTTAGGGAAAAGATCAATTTCTTTTACAAAAACCCCTTTCTTTAAACTTTTTAATTTTCCCCAAAAGGGAAAAAACCGGGTTTTTGAAAAATAAATTTTTAAACTTTTAAAAAAATTTTAAAATTTCATTTAATAAAGTGCATTTTTACATAAAAACCAAAAAGTTTAAAATTTTAACCTATTTTTCCGTGTTGGGGAAACCAAAATTTTTATTTTTAAAAATGGAAGGAAAATGTATTTGGAAATTCCAAAAGAAGAGGGGAAAGGAACCCCAAAAATTTTTTTGGAAAAAACCCCTTTTTTTTGCATTGTAAATTTTTGGTTTTTAAAACCAAAAAAGCTTTTTTTTAAAAAAACAAAAAGGGTTCTATTTTTGGTTTTACCCTTTTTTTAAAAAAAGAAAAAACTTTTCCCCCAAAAAAAAAACCCCTTCCCCAAAATTATTTTTAAAAAAGGGTTTTTCCCTTGAAGGGATTTTCTTATTTTGGGAAAAAAAGGGGTTTTCGAAAAAGAAATTTTTTAAATTTGGTTTAAGTTTTTAAGTTCTCAGCAACCCGGGAATTTTTAAAAAGTTCTTTCCCAACAAGGGGACAAAAAAAACCGCCCCCTTTTTCCCAAAAAAACCCCTTTTTTTTAAAAAAAAAATTTTTTTTCCCCCCAAAGGTTTTCCCAAAATTTTGGGAAAATTTTTTTAATTTTTAAACTTTATTTTTTGGGTTTTGGGTCGGAATTTTTTCTCCCCCGGGGGGGGGAATTTTTTTTTTTAAGGGGCTGGTTTTTTTCGGGAATTTTTTTTTTAACCCTTAAAAATTTTTTTAATTAAACAAAAAAGCCTTTTTTTTTTACCTGACCAAAAAATTTTTTACCTAAATTTTTAACTTTTTGGATTTCCTTACCGGGGTTTTTTTTGTTTAAAAACCCCCCCCCTTTTTCCCCAATATCTTCTCCCCCGGCCTTTTAGAACCCTCAATTTCTTTTTTACCGGAAAGCCTTTTGGTATGGAAAATTCCAAAATTTTTTTTTGTTTCCCAGGGGCCCAAAATTGTAAAAAACCCTTTATTTACCCTCCAACCCCAAAAAAAAAATTTTTGGAAAAAAAAACCCAAAATTCAAGGGGCCCTTTTTTTCCCTTTTTTAAGGCCTTTTTTCCATAAAAAAAAAATTTCCCCCCGCCTCAAAAAGGGTTTTTAAACTGTTTAAACCCATTTAAAGTGGCCCCACCCGCTTCGGACCCCCCCAACACCCTTTAATAAAAAAATTTTGGCCAAGAATTTGACCCAAAAAACCATCCCCGTCCAAAAAATTTTAATCTTTCTAATGAAAACCTCCTTGAAAAAAGGGTTAAAAATTTTGGGGGGGTTTTTGGGGTTTTGGTTTTTTGCCCCCTGGGACTGTTCATCGCGTGTTTTAACTATCACTAGCAAAATTTGAAAACAAATTGGTGAAACCCATTTTCCATAAGGAAAAAAACCCCCGTGATTTTTAAAAAGGGGGATCGTGGGAGGTTGAGGGGGTTTTGGGTTTTTTGCCCCTGGGGATTTTTTAACGTATTGAAACTATCAGTATGCAAAGTTTGAAAAAAATTTAAAAAAATTCATTCCCCTAACAAATTCCCCAAGTGACCTTTAAAGGTGATTTTGTGGTGTTGGCGTCTTTTTCAATTTTTGCCTGTGAGAAAACTATTAATAGGCGTGTTGGGAAAAAAATTTTACTATTAAAAATTTAAAAACAATTGGCCCCAAAAACCCCTTTTTTTTAAGAAATTTGGGAACCCCTTTTTAAAAAAATATCTTTACAATTTATCATAAATCTGTTTAATTAAATAGTTATTTAAAACATATTCTTCAGAAAAAAAAAAAATTTGGGAAAAATTTAAAAAATTTTTTCTAAAAAAAAGATTTTAAATTTTTTACCCCCTATTACCCTTTAAAAAAAAAAAAATTCCAAAGACACATCACTTTATTTTTTTTTTTATGAATTGAGTCAATGGCTTTAAAAAATATATATTTAAAAGTTTTAATGCCAAAAAAAATGTGCTTAAATCCGCACTTCGAAGGCCTTTGTTTGGCGCAAGCAAAACCAGCACCCACGTAAATAAAAAAAAACAGGAAAAAGCACGTCTTTTTATTATCAACAAAACTAGCTGGGTGACATTTCAAAAAATAAAAAAGGCTGATTACCGCCCTTTATGCGCCAAGACCCTTTGTTGTCAGACCAAAAAGCCTTTAGACGATATAAGGCTGGTGAATTTCAATAATTTCTTTTTTGCTTCCTTAATCTATTCCATTTTGGACAAAAAAATATATCGCTTTCATTGATTCCGTTTTAAAAAATAAATCGGTTTAATGTCAATTAAAATGCAAGATAATAAATGTAAATGGTAATTACACCGTCAAAAACTATCACAATTACCATAAAAAATATAATTCAAAAAACAGGTTAACTGTAAAAACTGTTCATTACTATTTGAGAAAATCACCTCGTAAGTAATCTTGATTGCCAACTTTTTGGGCCCTTGCAACACATTTTTTTATTGTTGTGGCCATAGTTGCGGCAATGCGTTTTTTTAATGTGTTTTTGTTAAACGAAAATGACAATTATAGTATTTTATTTTTAAAAAAAAAAATGAAAATGGCACTTATCCACTGATTGAAAATCAAAAGTGCTTTAATATCCGAGATATATTATGGAACTTAGGCCCGGTCCCCTCTGTCGATCCAGGCGTTTAAGTACCGATATTAGTGTGACATCAGGATCCATTTTGTTGTGACCTTCGACATATACCTTACTACATTGAACTATATTGAAGAATTTAGGTCATGATTTTGTCAATAGTATTATTATATATAATTAACCCAAAACGGCCCTGAACGCCATCAGTTCTCCAAAAGTTAATTCGAACTAGTGGGGGACTTTTAGGCCCTGGATAAAGTCGGCGGCAAACCAACACGGTAGTCTGGGTACCAGGTAACGAAGAGGCCGACGACCTAGCCAAAGAGGATCAGCCATGAAATGATAGGCCCTGAGCTATTCTGTGGAATCTCGGCAGCTCCTTAAAGCATCTATCAAGAGCTGGGTAGACAGAGAGTTTCAAAGCTGGTGGTCACAAACACCAGGACAACGACAGCAAAGCAGTTCATTAAGACCTGAGCCGCTTTCCCCAGCCGTTTTGTGCACGCAACGAAGCACCTGTGCGCATATATTCCCCAAGCAGACGTTCCAGCAAGTTCTTTGACTTTGCGTTCGACGCGCAATAACTGCTTTCCCCTTTCCCCTGAAGGACCAACTTTTCATTTCGTGTTCGAAGCCCAAACGTTTTTAAAGTTAAGGTTAAAGTAAATTCGTTTCCTCACGTTCCAGGTGGCGTTTAAAGCATGAAGGCTAAAGGCATTAAGCTCATGCGCTTTAAACGTAAACAGATGGCAGCTGGAAAGCGACTCTGCTCGGCCAAGTTTACCTCGGACGTACTGAGCCACAGTCGTAAAGTCGTAAGGATAACGGTGGGTCAACTAACAGGACATTGCAAACTCAACAAGCACCTGGAAAGAATAGGCCTGGTGGAGGATAGCCTGTGTAGGTTCTGCCAGGAGGCTGAAGAAACAGCCCCTACATGTGTGGTGCCACTGTGAAGTACTATATTAGGTTTTAGGCTTTGGAAAAGCCAAAACCGGCAAGATATATGGGTGGCCAGTGTCAAGATTCTGGAGTCTAGTTAAGAAGACGGGCTTGGACAAGGTACTCTAAAAACGATAGGGGAAACCACAATAAATCTGGCAAGGTTGCAGTGGTGGAGGTCATTTTTGCCATCTCCGCTCAAAAATAATCTAATCTAATCTATATATAATTAATACTTATATATTATGTATAATTTTACTTGTGCTTCTGTGTCTCGTAATAACCGAGCTGGGCGGTGGTTGTCGATGAATTAAGAAAATATCCCGGGGCTGTGTATTCTATTCTATGTTTTTGGGATACTCATTTTCAACTCTAATATACCTTTAGTTTTTAAAATATTAAAAAAAACAACATTTAACCCAAACACTTTGTATAATAAACTGATATCGTAAAAGTCACATTAAACATATTTGGTTTAAAAAAATAATAATAATAATGTGTTTTTTTGTAAATACTACTATCTTAAATTTTAGAAAATTTATTTTAAAACTTTGTTTGGCATTTTGGATTGATTTTGCTTGAAATCATTTTTTGTAGGTGTTTGAATTACAAAACTGAAACTGGTGTTACAATTAAAGAAGAATGTAAGGAAGAAATTACACCAGAATTTGACAAGTCTAAAACATTGGGGACAATACCCAGAACAACGCATGGAAAAAAATTGAAATTAAAGAGGAATATTCCTTATTTAATGAACATGATTACTTTAAAGTAGACGAAGAGATTTGTTGCATTTATGAAAATAGTCTTCAAAAAAATATGCCTACAGATTGTGTGATATGCCCCATACTTCAACCTTTAAAGCTGAAGAGGCAAACTATAATGAAATGCCTAAACTCATACCAAAAATTGAAAACTATGCACAAAGCAAATTATGTGAAATTAACAAGGTTAAAAAAAATTGTAAAAAAAGGAGGGAAATTTTTTAAAATTTTAAATAAGGAACAAAAACAAGAGGAATTATTCAAAATAAAGGTGAGAATATGTCAGAATGTAATTATAATTTAAACATTTTTTTGGCTCCTGGCATGGCAGGACAAATACAAAATCAAATTTTGGTTTCGTTCGTCAAAGAGTTCCCTTTGGGTTTCAATTAAATACGATTTGCATGGAAAGAATCAGTATATTGACAAAATACTTTGAATTAGCACAAATATTAGTCATTCATTTGTAATATATACTAGTCTTTTGTAAAATTCATCTTTTACGTAGATCCTAGTTTTTTTTTTTAAGGGATCATGTAAAATAATCAAGCTACATGATATGCCTGGGGTTATCATGAAGAACCAGCGCTGTTTCGTCATATTTTGTCGTAACATAACCTAACTAATTTTTAAAATTGTACATTTTACTTTTTTTTAAATTAATGGTAAATACAAATGTAACTACAACTCACCACATTTAACCCACTTGTTCAAGAAATTGACAGTCCTTACATTAAGTCAGGTTAAGTTACAACATAATATGACGAAACAGCGTCAGATTGTGATTGTTTTACACCTTAAGTCGACTCTTCATAAAGTGACTAGGATCATTATGAAGGGAATTTCACTCAAAGACTACGACAAATCATTTAATACCGCCATAAAAAAAATTTTCCCGGGCCATTTAAATAAACTTAAAAATAAAATCAGAATAAACAAAGCAGGCTGCTAAAAATCGATAAAGAACCGTTATAAATTTCCTTTATTTACTCTCTCCAGTACGTCGCAAAATGCCGTGATGCGCAATATCTGCATAACGGGCATTTTCGGAGAGTTGAAAAGCTGCGGTGTCACCTGTCCCCAAAAAGGATGCAAAACTCTCCTTCTAACTATGACCTATAGATATCTTCTTTTTGTTGTCAAAATAATAAAAATTCATTAATTCCCAAATCTTGAAGTTTCTGGAAAAACAGAAGAACTTATGATGAACTATGGATTTCGTCAAGAAGATCCACAGCTAATCTTCTTTCCTTTATTTCACACAACTGGCACAAGTCCCTTAAGTTTCTTGGTGAATCCCGATAGAGCTCTTGACATATCCAAAGCTTTCTATAGTTCGAGGGTTTACTTTCGTTCTCCCGGGCTACAATTGCCTTACCTTTTAACAAAATTAAAGGTCCAAACCAACTTTGAACATAATGACCCGCTTTAAAAAGGTTTCGCCATTAAATTTAAAATGACCCCCGTTTTAGGCCCCGCTGATTTAAAGCTCAATAATAAAATTCTAAAAAATTTTTTGGATTAAAAAATTTGTTTATTTTTCAAACTTTTGTCAAAAAAATTTGTTTTGGCAAAAGTAAGGCAAAAATTTTAATCTTTCGGTTTTTTGGAAAACCTCGACGGACAGAAATAACATCATATGGGGGTTTAAACCTTTTGAAAAATATTTTTCAAGGAAGGATCCCCAAATTGACCCCCTTTTTAAAAATTTTCTCAGTTAATGGTTTTAAAATTGTTTTATTCTTGGGTTTTTATTTTACCCCCCTTTTAAAAGAAATTATGGTATTTTCCTTTTGAAAACCGTTTTTGCTGGGAGGTCCAAAGAAACAAAAGTACAAATGATTTTAAAAATAAACCCAATTTTCCGTTTTTTTTTTACCCGAAAATCGGAAAAGAGTTAAAATTTTAACTTTCAAATCGTTATTTGCAGGTATTTCTTCTTGGTTTTATGTCTTAAAAAAACATTTTTTTTGGGTTTAAAAAATTTTTTGAATTTAAAAATTTTGTATCAGGTATAATTTTTAAATCTATTTTTTTTTCCATAAAAAATTTTTTAAACACCCAAATTTTTTAAAAATTTTAGATTTCATTGGTATTATAAAAACTGAGAAACACAAAAAAAAGACTATTAACATGAAAGGGCAAGAAAAGCTTAATCTAAGGGTAAGGAATAGAAATTTAAAAAAAGCTATAAAAGAATGCCTGCTAAAAATAATGAAAGAAAAAAGTTAGCAATTTTAAAAGTTTCTAAAATTAATAAAAATGCCAATAAACAAAAGATTCTGAAAGATGGATCTTATAAGACTTTTAGAAATGGAGGATATGAGACCCAGAACAAGATTAAGTGCCAAAAAAGAAATTATCAACGAACCAAGTTCCAAAGATTTATTGGTACTTACAAAAGAAGAAATTATAAAAAAGAAAAGACCGATAAGAAAATTAAACGCTTCTTCTCTAAGTGATAGTTTACCTTTAAAAACAAGGAAAATTACTGAACAACAAAACTTATCTTTGCCCATAATTGAAAATTCACCGACAAAGTCAAATAGTAATGTTGAATACACGTTTGAAAGACTTAACTTTGATGGTGTACAGGTTAAAAAAGAGGTAATAGAAGAGGAAGAACTGCAAATTAAAAGAGAGATATTAAGTGATTGTGAGTCTGAAAATAATTTTGCTGAAAATACAGGATGTAACACAATTAGCAATGAAGAGTTTGAAGGTAAGTGTCATTTGTTGTTTAAAATATACTAAATTAAAAAAAAAAAAGCTAAAGCATAGCATAGTTCTATGCACTTAATATTTCTATTTAGGTTATTATAAAAGTATAATTAGAGCAGGGAACTGGAGCGGGCGTGTACAGTGAAATGAGGAATTTATAATTCTCCATTCCACTAGGAACACACAGTTCTGTATTTCAAACGGAAATATATGCTTAACTGCACTGTGCAAAAGAAAATAACAGGAGGGCTTATAAAAACAAGCGGATTTGCATAATAACAGACAGCCAAGCGTCACTGGGGGCACTAGTAAACCCCTAGGGAACGCTGACACGGAAATGCCAAAAAGAACTGGAAGTCCTGGGAGAACGCAACAGAGTAACTCTCTTGTGGGTACCAGGACATTCGGGAATAGAAGGCAACGAAAAAGCCGATGAGCTAGCGAGACAGGGATTATCCACACCATACTTTGGACCAGAACCTGCTCTTGGAGTGACCAAAACCACAGCACGAGGGCAAACCAGGGAATGGATCCGAAACAAACACGAGGAATACTGAAAAAACCTCAGTAGAATTAGACATAAAAAAAGCTTCATAAGGGGCCCATCCAAAAGAACGAAGGAAGAACTACTCAGACAAAGTAGGAAAAGACTTCGCATAACAGTAGGGTTGCTAACAGGGCACAATAACCTAGGTAGGTAGGTAGGTTTAAAGTGAGTGGATATAACACCCTTCCACCGCGACCGATCGGTCTATTGTGGCTCTAACCTATGAGGACACCTACACAAGATAGGCTCATACAATGGGGACCCAAGTTGCAGAATGTGCGACGAGGGGGAAGAAATAGCCTACCATATATCGTGAAAATGTGAAGCGTTGAATCAAAAAAGACGGGCATTATTTGGGCAACCGGAAATGAGCCCAAAGGAATATATTAACCAACCAGTCTCGGGGTATACAGACTTGTAGAAGAAACCAGACTAATGGGAGGATTGGTTTAAAAGATAATGGGAGATTAGGCACAAAAAGCCCAAGAGACTGAGCTGCCTCCGGTAGTGAATCGGGACGGCTCCCAGGGAAGAAAAAGAAGAAGATAATTAAATATATTTTAGTCCATTAGGAACTATCGATAACACAGGTCCTCGTCTTACACAATCAAATCAAAGTATTCACGCAACCAATGTTCTTACCAAACTAGATTTGTTTGGGAAAGTAAAACAACATTGGTTGGCGTTTGGAAAAATTTAAAAAAATTATTTTTTCAATCTGTCTTTTTTTTCTTTTTTTTTGCATTGTCAGTAAATCTCATATTTTTGTGCAGTGTCATGTTAGATTAATTAACACGCATATATTAGCTTTACCTGTATGAATCTAGGTTAGGTTGGGTTTAAAGTGAGTGGCCTTTTTACACCCTTCACTGCGACCGCTCGGTCTATTGTGGTTCACACCTTTTTATATTACTCCCAATAGGATCATACTTCTAATGAATCCCATATCAGATTGGGAGAGAGTTCTTACATCTTCTCTTACTGGTGTCGCTACTGGACACGAGCATAATATATGTTCTGGTGTCCCTGTCTCCTGGAAAGTATGACGAGCGGACGATTAGATCCGTCATTCCCTCCTCTCCCGGTCTAGTGAAGTGGGTAGCTACCAGGTCCTTGCTACAGGAACCAGATGTTCCTTCTGATGCCGTATCTCCGGCCTTTCCCTATGAAAACGGTCCTATCCACTTTCTGTTTAATGCCAGGGAATCCTTTTCCCTATAAAAGCGGTTCTGTCCTCCTTCTGTTTGGATTCAGGGACCCCTTCCTAAGCACCTGTTTGTTCGGGATGGATTAGCCCTTCCCCGTGAAACAGGCGCCTTTGACTTCAGGGGCACCTTTCGAATCGGATTCATCCGTTTCGGTCAGCGCACCTTTGTCTGCTTGTGACCTTGGGTGGCACCTCTCGAAACGGATTTATCCTTTTCGGTTAGCGCACCATTGTCACTTTTTTCCTATGAAAGCGGTTCTGTCCGCTTTCTGTTTGGAAAAAAGGGAAAGTAATAGTCCACCCCCGGCAGACCCCCGCATTGCCGCAGAAAATTTGGATACTCTGGGGGTCGCCCTGTATCTCAGAAGCACCGTTGGAGACACCTTTTAAGGCACAGGATTTTTCATTCACTCATCAGCACGGTATGCTAACACCTTAAGTTAAGCCTTATTTTCCCCCTTAGATTCGGACCCCTTTCCCCAAAACGCTAGCAACAAGAGTTGCGATAACCAGCAACTCTAGCGCATGTTTCAAAAGATCCCAGTGGGCCCAACCACGACAACAACGTGCGAACACAGCGGTGGGTGTATGTATATATCTCTGTAAATGAATCTTTCAACTTAATTTCCACCAATTTTAAGAAATCTGATTAACTAATTTGCACAGGGGTCAAGGGCCGATGACAGTACAATAATCTTATAACTATCTTGACCAAGATCAACAGGATTAAAAAAGTAATTTCTTGCGCATTCGCCATAATCGAAGCTCTTGATTAAGATTATTTTTGATGTTGTTTTGAGACTAAAAAATAAGAAAGTAAAATATAGTTTAAAAGCAAAAAAATACGTTTTTATTGCAAACCGCACTAAAAAAAAAAAAATTTTTTTTGAATTATAGAAAAAAACCCGGGGTTTCTTGATTTAAATGTTGTAAATTCCCCCAAAAAACTTTTTTTTTTAATTTTAAAAAAATTTTTTTCTACTTTTTAGTTCTTTTTTCTATAAAATTGTATATTTTTGGGGGAAATTGTCTGTTAACTTTTAAAAAGTTTTTTTACTTAAAAAAGTTAAAAAAACCCGGTTTTTCAAAAAAAAAGGCCCAAAAAAAACGTTTTTGGGTGCAAAAATTTTTTTTTTTTTAGACGACGGGAAAAATCTATTTAAAAAAAATTCTACATTAAAGTATAACATTTGAAGAATATTAAATAAAATTTTCTTAAAGAAATATTAAAAATACGGCAATGGCAGCGATTATTTGGAAGCGTCTCGCAAAAGAGTAAAATTGCGATGCCCCTTATAACTAGGCGCTGGATCATTTGAAATAAAAAAAAAACAAAAGTATTTTCGTTAGATAATCTCTCCCCCCAGCTAAAGCTTTAAGGTTTTTTCGAAATTTCAATTTTTTACTTTTTGGGAATACTTTGAAGTGAAAAACGTGATTTTTGCAAAAAAAATCGGGTAATTTGTTACTGTAAAATAAAAAATATTAACAAATTTGAAAAAAACTCTTCAGCGTTACCTTGTAAATTTTGTACAGAAATAGTGTTTTAAATTTTAAAAGGATCGGTTGTAGTAGTTTTGAAGTTATGAGGGGCACCGACTTTGAAGACGTGAGTGGTAGAAAAAAAACTAAAAAATTTGGAATGAAACGTTCATTAGCGAGTTTTATGGCCCTACCTTACTTACCGCCATATCTTTGTTAGTTTTGCTCCGATCAAATTTTTACACAATATCCTGAAAATGTTCTTCATTTAAAAACTCAAATAAAAAAAATTGCAAAAAAAAATAAGAACGTTAAGTCCTCCTACTCTTTAAGATAATTTATTCATACTCTGATTATGGCAGTAACAATGAAATAAAACTTTCATTCAAAAGTAACCTGTTAGTCAAATAAATCTTTATTCAATTGCTTATATTTTTTTAGACGAATGTCCCAATCTTGAATCTTTTATAAAATCTGAACCACCCCACGATTCTTACCTTATGGACGGGGAAAAAGGGGCCACCTGAACTGGAATTTCAGGGGCCCCCCTGCCCACACCCATTTCGTGTTTCACTATCCAGAATACTTTTTCTGTTGACGAGAAACGCGCTTATCAACGCCATAAAAAGGAAATTTCCCTTGACAAAAGGGGAAAACAAATTTTTAAAAAAAACAACAGTTCGTAGAAGTACTACAGATTCAACTGATCCGTTAAACTGCCTGAAATTAAAAAAGGGGGCCCTTTTATTTTCCCCTTTACCAGGATACATTTAAACCAAATAAAGAAATAGAAAAAAACTACCATCACTAAAGGTATAACAAAAATTTTGTCAAAATTTAATTTTAAAACATTAGTTTCAAAATCAGCTTAATCCACATTTTTTTGGGTTTTTTTTTTTTTTTTTTCAGTTCTCAATACATTACAAAACTCGTTTTGACCAAAAACCCCCCCAAATCCAGTTTTTTAAAAAAAATTTAAACTTTTTTGGAAATCAAAACCGGGTAAATAAAAGTCAAGTCAAAAAAAAAGCTTTATTGTTATAAAAAATATTCTTGTTAACAAAACAAAAAAAAATAATAGAATATATACACTTACCTTTAAAAAAAGGTCTTAAAAAAATTGTCATTTCAGTGTAAGAAGTAGAAAATAAAAACATCCACAAAAAAAATTTAAAAAAAAAGTTTAAAAAAAGTCAATATAAGAGTTACCTAAAAAACTATTACAAAAGTAATTTAAAATACCATAAGGGTCATTGTCATTCGAATAAAATAAAAACAAACATCTACATAAAAAAAACAAAATTTTAAAATAGTCAATATTTTAAAAAGATAAAAAATTTTAAAAAAAAAAATACTTATAAACGGTCGCTAAAATATCAGCCAGAGTATGCCCTGCTCAGTAGTAATGACTTAACTGTCCCTCTAATTTTTTTTAAAAAGGGGGGGATCATTCTTACAAGTTCCCCCTGATTGCATTTTTTTTTTTAAAAAAAAAAAACGATGTTTGATTAAACCCCAACGCGGGTGGTAAAGGCAACATCCCACCGACGGGGAATATGAGAATGAATAGTTATTGATGTCCAAATTTTTTTTCATTAACGAAACGGTCTCCAGATGAATAAGGAAGTTAAAGTCAATATTCCATGCTTTTCAAACAAAAGGGGAGGACTCCCTAGGGCCAGCTCTACACATATTTTGCAAAGCTCGTTTTTGAAAAAGACAAAAATTTTAAAAAAAACTGGCTACAGTTTCCGAAAACGCTATTCCACCTTTGGTGGGA
>JAHBCN010002354.1:0-93337 GCA_019359885.1 Listronotus oregonensis
AAAATGTATTAAAATTTTAAATTCATTTTGTAAGGCACCCTGAATATTAATAATAATAAAATGTCCCATTTAAAATTTTCTCAGGGTTATATTAAGGATAACATATTAAAAATTATTAAGATCAAGCAATCAAAACTTTAGGATTAAATGCAAATCAAATTTATGCCCGTTTTCGCATACCACACTCGAAAAAAATGTTTCATTTAAATGTTCTCTGAATCTGTAAGACAACATGTGTTTTCTTATTTAAAGATTATAGTAGACAGATGTTATAAAATTTTTCATCTTTATTTCCGAAAATCAATGTGATGCTAATTAAGAATCTTAGGTAAAAAGTTGGAAATTTAAAATGGGAGAATCAAAATGGTGGATTTTGGCATTTATTAACCTATTTGCCTAAGATTCAGGATACAAAGGTTTTTAAGGGTATTAGGTCAAAATCTGAAAATTAATAATCTTAGGTCAAAAGGTTTTTAAATTTAAAATGGCGGATTTTGGCATCTATAAACGATTTGTATCAAATTGGGAATATAAGGAATCAATTCCTTTTGGAATCGGATCCTTCCAAAAAGGAATCGACTTCGGATCGATTTAAATTATATAATGCATCCGGAGCACGAATCCTATTTTTAAAAAGTAATCGATTCCAGCCTTCGGATCCTTAAAAAGGAATTGAATCCTGGATTTAATTTCAAAAGGATTAGTACAGTAAACGAAGGTGTGAACCTGAAGGATCAGGTTGGGCCGTAACAATTTTTTTTTAATTTGCAGATATTATTGTATACAATAACCTCTGAAAATATCATATATAAAAAAATGTCCGCAAGGGCCTGAAAATGGCCCTTAAGAGCACGGAAATCCGTTTTTTCAATAATTTGGTCGATATCCTGCGAAATATGACACTTGCGGAATTCGTGTTTGGACAAAAATGAAGAGCAGTTTATTAACTGCAAAAATGATCCTCTTCACTTTTGTCAAAAATTTAATAGTTTTTTCAATAATCGGCCATTAATGCGCCGTGTATTTTTTGCACCTGCCCGTATCTCGAAAGGTGCTTTAAGCTACTTACACTTCCAAACGGACGGACTAATTTTAAATAACTCACGTAAAAATGCATATTTTTGTATGATTTATAGTTTACATGAAAAAAGGAACGTATAGCAATAATATCTTGTTACTGTTTCCTTTTTTGTTTCTTTAGAATATTAAAAACTCGAGCCAAAGTTAGTTTTTGCTCGAAATTTTGACCCTTCTATCAATCTGTTTATATTTTTTTTATAAAAATTAATTTTACCGAATTCTTTTGGATAATGGGGCTTTGAAAGGTTTTAAATATTATTCCGAAAGTTCAATAAATATTTTTTAATTAGCGATAAACCCGAGCATTTTTAAAAACTTCGAACCGCCCTAAGAAGAACACGTTGTTTACAAAAATACACAAAAAATATTTATTAAGTCTTTCGGAATGTATTCAACACTTTTCAAAGCCCCATTATCCAAAAGGATTTGGTTAAATTACTCTTTATAAAAAAAAGGAACTGTTTGATAGAAGGGTCAAAATATCGAGCAAAAACTAATTTTGGCTCGGGTTTTTAATATTCTAGAGAAACAAAAAAGAAGGAAACAGTGAAAAGTTATTTTAGCTTCAGGTTCCTTCTTTCATATGAACTTTGAATCATGAAAAAGTATGCATCTTTAGGTAAGTAATTTAAAAATTGTCCGTCCTTTTGGAAGTGTAAGTAGCTTAGAGCGCCTTTCAAAATGCGGGGCAGGTGCAAAAAATACGCGGCGCGTTTATGGCCGGTTATCTCAAAGACTATTAAATTTTTGACAAAAGTGATGGGAATCATTTTTGCAGCTAATGAACTGCTCTTTATTGTCGTCTAAACATAAATTGCGTAAGTGCTATGTTTCGGGAGATATCTGCCAAAAGAGTTGAAAAAACGGATTTCCGGGTTCTTAAGGGGCCATTTTCAGGCCCTTGCGGACATTTTTTTATCTATGATATTTTCAGAGATTAATGTACACATTAATACCTGCAAATTAAAAAAAAATTGTGACGGCCCAACCTGATCTTTAGGTTTGGGGTTTCTTCGGCTTCATTTACTGAACTAGATTTGATTTCTACCCACCTTTGGTTCTAGTATATATCTTAATTTTGTTAGAACGAAAATAAAACTGCTATCGTAGATAAATTTTGGTATTATTAAAATAATATGCCATTTAAATAAGACAAGTATTTTACCTGATGCAGTAACAAGGATTTGCCACTAGAACCATTTACAAGATTTAAACAAAATTTTTATCTACAACAGACAATTTTTTATATGTGAGAGATAATTGTTACGTTTATGAAAAGAGTGGGATAAGGCAAAGTAAAAAATAGGATATTGTAAATTAAACAATATTTAAAATAATTTAACTTTAAACTATTTTGGCAATTTTGGTAACTTTTTTACTTAAAAAGCACTTTGTCAAAATGTTTTAAAGAAAAATTTAAATTATTATTTTAATTGTTGTTTAATTTACATAAACTCAATTTTCACAATTTTTGACATGACATGAATTTGTTATTGTGCAAATTCTAAATATTTCACCAAATATTGGATTAAAAAAACATAAATATAAAAAGTATTAACAATTAATTTTATAAACTCTTTGTGTGCATATTTTTTAAAATAGCAAAATAGACATTTTTCCTAGGATGGTAAATTTATATGTTAAAATTAATAATTCCTACAGATTTAAGTATTGGAAAGTAAATCAGTATTTTTTTCTTCCGCTAGAAATTTTCATACTATGTCTTAAATTTGTCCAATTGGAACAGTCTCGGTACAATTTATAAATTAATATTTAAAATTGATAGACCTACCCAATTATATTTTTAAATTTAACCGCATATGCTTATAAGATAACATATGTATAACACATAAAGATTTTATTATAGCAAATAGAAAAAATATATTTTTCCAGTGTTTTTGCCTGTTTTTTAAGCGTTGTCCAAAAAAACTATCAAAAAGTAAACTAACTAATATTCTAATGGAATACTCTGTATATTAGGCTACGACTTAAGTTTTTAAAATCAAGAAAAATAGCTCAAATACACACTTATTGGGAAAAAGTTTTACTGCTTTTTTCCCATTTGTACGTATCTATTTGTTTATTCTAATATCACCAAAGGATAATATAATTTTTTTTACCTTCTTTTTGCCTTCTGATAAAATAATGACCCTAAATGGGTGTCAAAATAACTGAAAACTCCCTATACAAAAAACTATTATACCTAAGAAAACTTAATATGAAATTACTTAAAAATATTTATAATTATGCACCAAAATTATAATATTTTTCAGAGGATTTCAACTTTATTAACTTACGAAACATCTTTGCAAAACTGTCTTCATATCAGCTTTAGACCCTGCTTAAAACACTGTTACCATGTGTAAGGTATAGCTTCTTCCGCAACACTTAATAATTCCCCCTTTTAATAATCCAAATCTTATAAAAAAAACTTTCTCCTCTTATTCACCAAGAGCTTTAGGAAACCTGTTTCTCATTTATGAGTATTTTACGGCTTCTTTTCTTAAGAATTAGTTAGTACATTCCTATCCTATAAGCCCATAATCATGCCACACTTATTAACAGTCCTTCTGGAGAAGCCCTGAAAATTAAATTTTGAGTTTTATTCTAGAAGCTTTAAACTAATAAATCTGATAATACAAAGGTCTTTTACTACACTTTAAACATTGCAATTCACGTGTATTAATAAATTTGAATAATGTAAATTACTTTACATTCGACACTTAGACTTAGGTATGTTATGTTAGCACCTAGGCTATAAGCTTTTGTGGTATGTCCCTACCAAAACTGTATATTTTTAAAAATTTAGGTTTTCTTTACAAATTATGTCAAAAATTATTGTTTTCTTAAGTTTAAGGGGTTGTAGAACAAAAAAAATAGTCGTAAAATTTAAAAGTATTATAAAATACTTACTTACTTACATATGCTTTCATTACTTCTTTGAGACCCCACTTATGTAAAATTCTTCCACCAACACAAATACGAGTAATGACGCGTTTAATAAATATAACTCATGAAAATAAGGAAACCGAATACAGATTCGGCAAATAGATTAAAAACAATGAGCTTCGCATCGTGTCTTTTGGGTATGGTAAGTGTGATAGCGAAATTTGGACAAACATGACCTAAACAAGGTAAATATTTTCTTCTTCTTCTTCTTCCCTGGGAGCCTCATGGGCTTTTTGTGCCTAATCTCCCATTGTCTTTTATATCAATCCTCCCATTAGTCTTGTTCCTTCTACAAGTCTGTATAACCCCGAGACTGGTTGGTTGATTTATTCCTGCGGGCTCATTTCCGGTTGCCCAAATAATGCCTGTCTTTTGTGATTCAATGCTTTACATTCGCACAGGATATGGTGCCCCTCGTCGCACATTCTGCAACTTGGGTCCCCATTGTATGAGCCTATCTTGTGTAGGTGTCCTCTTAGGTTATCATGCCCTGTTAGCAACCCTACTCTTATGCGAAGTCTTTTCCTACTTTTTCTGAGTAGTTCTTCCTTCGTTCTTTTGGATGAGCCTCTTATGAAGCTTTTTACATGTCTTATTCTACTGAGGTTTCTCCAGTATTCTTCGTGTTTGTTTCGGATCCATTCCCTGGTTTGCCCTCGTGTTGTGTTTTTGGTCACTCCAAGGGCAGGTTCTAGCCCAAAGTATGGTGTGGATGATCGCTGTCTCGCTAGCTCATCCGCTTTTTCGGTGCCTTCTATCCCCGAATGTCCTGGTACCCACAGAAGAGTTACTCTGTTGCGTTCTCCCAGGACTTCCAGTTCTTTTTGTCTTGGACGTTCCCTTGGGGTTTACTAGTGCCCCCAGTGGCGCTTGGCTGTCTGTTATTATGCAGATCCGCTTGTTTTTATAAGTCCTTCTGTTATTTTCTTTTGCACAGTGCAGTAAAGCATATATTTCCGTTTGAAATACAGAACTGTGTGTTACTAGTAGAATGGAAATTGTGAATTTCTCATTTTACTGTACACGCCCGCTCCAGTTCCCTGCTCGGTTTTGGAACCATCCGTATACCAGATGATGTCTCCAACCGTCCGAGATCGGGTGCTGCCACCACTTCGATCTGGAATTTTTACCTCGAAGTTTTTGTTGAATGAGTATTGGGGAATCATCTGGTCTGTTCTCTGTCCAGGATGTTGCCGCCAACCTGACTTTTTATGTTGTTGTGTCCCAAACTAGGTAGACACCAGTTGGTTTTGTTGCGTTCGTAGCAGCTCTGCCTCTCCATCACTATAAGGTTAAGTGGTGGAAGGTCTAAGAGACACTCTATGGCTGCCGTTGGGGTTGTTTTTATTGCTCCTGTTATCGCTAAGCAAGCAAGTCTCTGTACCTTGGCCAGTTCTGTAACAGCAGTTCTTTGTCGCATTTTTGTCCACCATACCAGTGATGCGTATGTTATCATAGGCCTTACCACCATGGTGTATAACCAATAGACCATGTTTGGTTTAAGGCCCCATGTTTTCCCATGAGCGCGTCTGATTAACATAAGAGTCATCTCCACTTTGTTTCTTATTTTTTGAAGATGGTGGTTCCAGGTAAGTTTAGAGTCTAGGATGACACCCAAATATTTTACCTCTCCCACAATCTTGATTGTTTCACCTTGTAGGATCAGGGGTCCTAAGCCCTCTAGATTTTTCCTTTTGGTGAAGGCAACTATGGCTGATTTAGAAGGGTTTATGATTAGTCCCTCCTTTCTTGTCCATCTGGTAACTGCGTTTAGGGCCTGTTGCATTTTATCCCTAACAGTATTGTTAAATTTTCCTTGGGCCATAATGACGAGATCGTCTGCTTATCCCAATGTTTGGTGCCCTTTAAGTTGAAGGACATTTAGTAGGTCGTCCATGACAAGGTTCCATAGCAGTGGGGACAGACCTCCCCCTTGCGTACATCTTCGCTCAACCCGAGCTACAAGAGTTTCTTCAAGAATTGAAGTATATACTGATCTGCTCTTAAGCATGCAGTCTATCCACCTGCAGCTTCTTGCGTCGATCCCTCTGCGCCCGACGCGTTTGAGATAGATGTTAGGGGCGTGTTGTCAAACGCTCCTTCTATATCCAGAAGGCACACATTAGTACCTCCTTGTATTTGAGAGTAAATTCGGCTAGGTAAATATTTTACTGGTAGGTAGGTAAGTTGAAGCGCAGTTAAAAAGTTTGTTACTCTGGACAGCATTGTTTTTATTACCAATAAAATTTTTTTACCAGTTTAGTTAAGAATGTATGCAAGTTAAATAATTTTATTCATCTCTCATCATCTACAAGATCCCCAATTGTTTTCTATTAGGCAATGATCTTTTTTAAAAAAGACAAATATATACAGTATACAGTGCGACTCTCCAACTGGGAATAGATTCAATAAAGTAAAAAAATGTTTTTTTTGGAAAAATGCTTGGATCCGTCAGTTAGTATTTTGATTTGCGCGTCTTTCTATCAAATTAATAATAATACAATATGTCCCAAATTTGGACTATGAGTATATTTTTTTTTAAATCGAAGCACAGGTTTTAAAGAGTATTTTTAAAATGCATATCAAGTTATACATATATGCCCAACTTTAAGATAATTAATGTTCTAGCATATTTATAAACAAATACTTTCTGCATAGTTAAAATAAGTTAAAACAGAGATAATTTATATTACTTTTTTAATGAAATAAAAATCTGTACACTGGGAAAATACAACCCATTTGCGGTAAGTTATTACTGTCAAGTGTCAGCTTGAAAACACAAACACATCCAAAAACCTCATAAAAAGACCAACTGCTCCTTACTACGTAAATAATTTACATCTTCATTCATGTATGAGATGTAAGGTCAGTAATAACGGCTCATTCTTTAGAACTCTTGGAAATTTGCATGAAACCATGAAACACTGTGAATCTTGCCTACCCATCTTGTTTATTATCATCATAACAGACTTAAGGTGAGTTTTTGCAAAGGTATGTTTGAAAACCGTACTATGAGAATTATTAGATCATAGAAGACATCTACATTTTTCAACTAATATAACAAGTAAATACAGTATGAACACTTGGAAAAAAAATAGTTTTTTAAATGGTGTATTTTTAATTTAATATGCTTTTATTAATTTATTATGTATTACGATTTATGGGTTTAAATATCATCAAAATATAAGCATCTTCCAATATTTTGCCTTCGATTATACAACGTTCCCTTTCATTGGGCCATTTATACCGGGAGATTCAAATTCTAAATGACCTTAATGGTGCCTAAGATGGTAATGCTTTTTAAAAATTAAAAAAAAAAAATTCAACTATTTAACTTAAACGGAATAAACGCAGAAAATCCAACTCCCAAAACCAGCTCACATGTTTTGTCTAATCGTTTTTGCAATTGTTTCTAATATTGAATATTTTTATATTGTATTGTAGACGCCTTAGGCTGCGAATTCATTTAATGAAGCTGCGGCCCGAGGCAGCCGTGCGCGGCTTCCTAAACTTTGTTCGACCATCTGATTGGCACTGGTTAAGGCGCGTCCACACTATGCCGCGTTAGGCCGTTAGCATTACCGGGTTGGCAAAGCCAAAGTGACAATGCCGACTGAAGCCTGCCGTCTACATGTGAGTTGGCATTTAGTCGCATTATGTCTGCCGAGGGGATTTACTTGTGACTTAATTAGGGATTTATTATTGGATGACGTAGACGAATTGATTCTCGAGTATATATGTGGATGTGGTTTCAAAACTTTCTTCGTATGAAAAGAAGTGACTCTGAAGTTCTTCTGAATAAGATAGCTCATATCATAAAGAAGAAAGACACGCCCTACAGAAAATCTATTCCTCTAGATGAACGTCTTGCAGTTACTAAGTTACACGTTCAAGATTTCGAAGCTAATAATTTCAAACATCATCCCGATTCGTCCACCCCATGACCAAATACGGCGCTGACCAAGACACGAAGACACACAACCGTTTGAGCCAGACGTCCCCACTCCTAGCTCTCATTGGCTTTCTTTGTAGTAAACCGAAAATCGAGCGATTTTCGTCTACATAGTAGCGACTTTTCCAACCCGGCAATGCCAACGGCCTACCGCGGCATAGTGTGGACGCGCCTTTAGGTATCCACATTCCGCGGCAATAATAAAGACCAAGCCGCGGGTGGCCGCCGCGCTAAAAAGATACCCACTTAACAAGAAATATACTTAACTTTTTAATTCGCTGCATTTTATATTCTGTTGGTAATATCTCTAGTTAGCGTATTTTAAAAATTTTTCATTGGATTCAATAATTCTTACAAATTCCAAAAATCTATTATAGAGTGGATATCAATATTTTTAAAAAATGATGTTTTGAACCAGAACTAAACCGGATTAATTTAAGTTAGCATTCAAGTCATTTTAAGTGACTTATTATCGTTTTTTAACTTCTTCCAATAACCTCCAAAGAACTATTTAAATTCAAATAAGAGATTTCAACCCAACTGGCTTTAGTAATTCTAGATGGTCATTTAATTAACATAAAAATAAATATATTATTGCTAAATCCTTTGCAAACAATTAAGCATTGCTCCGCAGTTTTGTTTAATCCTTTTTGACTATGAAAGTTTTTACTGATCTGTCTTTAAGAATAAATACTCTTTTTTTTTCATAAATAATTGACAAATTTACAACTTGGACAATTGTGTTTATTTTGATATTTAAACAGGCTACGTACATTACACAAAACTAAAATTTCTTCTTAATTGCTTTAACCTCCTTCCCTCATAACTCTGCCCCGAAAGCGAGATTGCGCGTTCAGCGCAATGTTCGATGCCGTATTTGACACTTTTAAAAATGGAAGTTATACAGATTAAAATAAGTGTGTACATACATATATAAGTATTTTGATGTATACATTGTCGGTACAATAGCTCAATAGAACTAATCATATTTACTTATGTTTGTTTCGGCACCGGCGCTAGTATGGTTGGACTCAACCGGTGCCTCTGCAGAACCAATATCAAAGCAAATACTGCTTCTACGTATTTGGCGCTTGTGATTAAGTAAAGCAACCGAGTATACTGTCTTGAAACTCTAAAAGTAAAATAAAGTTAGATGTATTTGCTCCGAGCGCAACTCATACATTCAGAATATTATTAAATTTATTTCATTATTAATTAAAAGCGGCTATTTATTGAGGGTGGGCTCAGCTTCTCTGAATCTGAACCTGAAAATGAGGAGGGTGATAGATATCACGGCCACCTAGGCCTCAGTAGGCCCGTTGTGCTTCCTCTAAAGGGGACTTCTCACTCAGTGGAGTGCAGAGAAGTCACAAAGGATGTGCTCCACCATCTCCTCTTCCTGTTCACAACCTCTACACAGAGGCGTGTCATTAATACCCATTCTAAAAAGGTGTAATATTTAGCTGTATCTCTGTCAAGATAGTTTAGTAACTCCCTGGAAAAGTTGCAGTTTGCTGTTTTATTGTTATCTAGTAAACTGCTGATGAGAATGTCTTTTGATTCGGTCCTTCATCGCAAATCCTGTCAGGCCTACGAAAGGCTCGGGCCCAGAAGGTTTGTTCCCGGCAGCATTCCTTTCCAACGAGTGATCAATGCGATTGCCTTTGGAGTGAGCGTGTCCTTTGGTCCAGCAAGGGTGACCACATTCCTGCTGGAAGCATCCGCAAGGGCACGGTGACATTCTAGTACCAGACCCGAGGTATAGCGTGGTTGCTTCAGGGCTAGTAGTGTCTGTCTGCAATCTGTATGGATAACCACGTGTTGATTACACCTGCCACGTTTGTGTTCGATTCTCCCTTAATGTCGATTTTGTAAGGATTGTTAAAAACGAAACATGGCGCAATAGAGTCGACTTCTGCCTGCAGTAGTGGAAGCGAACCTATCGCCTCAATCCACAAGCGACGCTTCTGTGCGTCAACTTCTACATCGGGCATTATACCAACAGTGCGGAGGGGTGTGAGGTTAAGGATTACCTTCATGGCCCTTGTTGGTGTTGTTCTCATGGCTCCAGTGATGTTGAGACAAGCCATTCTCTAAAGAGAGAACCTCTTCCTGCGGATATCCCCTTGTGACCTTGCTTCGGATTTTGACATCCTCTACACTGATATGTATCTTTCTTTTTGAGAGCATATTGAAGATCCATAGGCTAACTGTTTCAGGGGTATTCCTGGCAGAAAGCGAATGTAGAATTTCTGGGAAGGTCGTTTTGTCAAACGCGCCTCCTATATCAATGAATACGCCTAAGGTGAACTCTTTTTTGTCCAGAGATCTTTCTACACGACCCGCCACTTGGTAAAGCCATATCAATTAATCTGCCTGTGGTGTACGCATGTTGATTTGGGTGAAGTGGTCAGCCGTGTAGCACCACGTCCCTGATGAACCTTTCGCATAGTCGCTCCAGCGCTTTTAGAGAAAATTAGGAGAGGCTAATTGGTCGGTAGGATTTGGGGGTGGAGTAGTCCATCCTCCCGGGTTTGGGTAAAAAGAGAATTCTAACCTCTCTTTATGCCTTTGGATGTATGTCAAGGCCAAAAATGACATGAAGATCCCAACCAGGTGCGGCATCAGTGTGTTCAGTCTCCATGGGCTGGACATATGTCGTCAGGGCCTGGTGATTTGAAGGGAGAGAAGTCGGAAATTGCCCACCCTGTTTTTTCCTCATTGACCATCTGTCTGGCAACCTGCCAGTCCTCATCGATGGGTTTGTGTTCTTTCTCTGTCCAGTCCGCTGATACTACGGTAGTGGAATCGGGAAAATGCGTAGCCATTTAAAGCTCAGTACTCTCTTGGAGGTTGGCTGTATGTGTGCCATCCTTCTTCATTAGTCTTTCTACTTCCCGGTATGGGTCTTTGTTGAGAGCCTTTTGTAGCCTAGCTGCCTCAGAGTATAGTCTTCTATTTCCTCGCAGTAAGCTCTACAGGCTGCTTTCTGTTTTGTCTGACGACTTTTTTATATTCTCTGAGATGAACCCTATATTGGTCCCAGTCCTCGTCCTGATTCGTAGTTTTAGCCTTATTGAAAGCTTTCCTAGCTGCTGCCCTAAGGTGTTCCAATTCTTGGCACCATCAACTAGAGGTGCAGCCATTATCATGGTACATCCTTAGGGGACAGGCGCTTTTGTACGGTATTTTTATATGGAGATCGCAAAGAGTGTGACGCGGTGTGACGAAGGGGAGCAAAAGGGGTCAAAAATGGTGAAATTCCACGTGACGTAGTTTTTGAACGACCCCTTAGAGGTTTTTTAGATTTTTCTCTGCGAAAACTTTATGGATAAAGTTTTATCAAAAACGACTTTAATAGTTTTTCGACTCTTTTCAAGAGTTGATAATATTGCAATTAAATTACGAATAATTCCAAATTTTTTGTTTAATAGGAAAAAAAACAAAAATGGCTATTTTTTATGTTTTTTTATTCAGGTTGTCCTAAAAAAAATTTCCCACAGTTTGGGGGTAGTTTCTACGATCAGAAGTAAGACAAAAATCACTTGCCTCAAAATTTCGAAAAATGTCTTCTTATAAAATATGGCCATCTTTAATAACGGAATAAAGCAATTTTTAAAAATATGATTAAAAATAATTAAATTTAAATTATTTGTTAACTAAACATATAATTAAACAAAGATATTTATTTTCTACAGACTTATTGTTTGTTTTTAATTTGTGCTAAAGCTCCATAAATTCAAAAAATGATATCACCTTCACTGTTGGGTAGGACATGGTAAACCGTATTTTTCAGGTAACCCCAAAGCCAAAAATCTATTGGGTTGAGAGCCGGGGACCTAGGATTGACCTTGACATTCGAAATTTACTATTCTGTCTTTATCAAGGATAACTAGATTTAAATTAATAATTCTAAGTAAAATATTTGACTGTCGAAAATTGACTGAATTCAATATTCAAAATGACTATAATTTTTTTGGTCGTAGAGTCTACTCCTAAATGGTGGCGATTTTTTTTGGGGACACCCTGTATGAAAAACAGGGAAAAGCTAGCTTTTGGACAGGTTTTGGTTTTTTATGTTCTACGCACCACTTTTCAAAAGATGGTACTGCTGATTTCAAAAAAATCTTAATAAACTGAGCTAATAAGTAAACGATATTTTATTAAAAGATTTAATTTCTTAGTATACTTCTTATTAAGACTTGTTTTCTTCTTCATAATAATGATATTTTTTTAACGATTTCTTGTTAAAAGCTTTCAATGCAAAAACTACAATTAACAAGAATACACGACGATCTCATACGAACCGGCGCAGTCTCACGCGCGCCTTTACCGTTAACTTAATTCAGTCTGGCGGTGCGTTAACGAATCTTGATAAAAATTATTATTATACCCTCCGTAAATTATATATATACTGGGTGTTATTATATTGTATTGCCTTACAGATAAGGATGAACCTGGTTTTAAACGGTTTAAGGTGGGTTTATTACCAATTGTTACGAAAATATTATATAGGGGAAAGGATGTAAGAAAAATGTAACGGTAAATCAAAAGTAACGTCCTTGATAGAGGTATGATAGAGCAATAAGAATTTAAAATTGCTGAGAGAATCGTTTTGTTCGGTTATTTTTTGGTGCAAGTGCAATAATTAACATTTGTAGAGTTGCATATGCTGAAACGCGTTTGTTATCTAAAGTCAATAACTTACAAAATATATATTTTTAGCCTAATTTTTATAATGCATAAAGTACCTTAAGGGGGTTTTCTAGTCTATAGAGTTAAAAAAAATCGTTTTTTTTTCATTTCAAATTTCGAAAAGGAATTTTTCGAAATTCGAATTATTTTAAAAGTTATAGCTTACGTTATTGTTCGGCGCAATGAAGCTAGAATTGAAAGTTCTAAGTTTCGAGCTTCAAGTGCTCCTAAAGAAGAAAAAAATGCTCGTCTTTCGAAGAGAAATTCGTTAATTATTTAATTTAAGGTAGAAGAAGACCCGATATATGCAGCCGAAATCGCTGCTTAAAAAGAGATGAAAGTAAATGTACTGTTCTATCTGTTAGACTACCAAACACTTAATTTAAAACTTTTTTCTCGAAACTGCCTTTTTCAGAACGTTTGTCACAAAACCTCAAGTTCTAATTGACCGATTTTCTTAGAACTTAACATAAATTTTCTATATGCAGTAGGCGCTCGGTTATGTGAATACTTTATTATATGAACTACCCGCTACAGTAGACAGCAGAACATTTGCATGCACTGCAGGTTCTAAAGAGTGAACAAATGGCAACTCGATTATATGAACAGCGCCCGGTATTTCACCAAGTTCGTTGTTATAAAGATCGGGTATTCCCAGAAATCTATTACAAAGAATTTATATACATATTAGGCTTCTGCTGCAGTCTAAATTTAAGAACGGCAAGTGTTGTATCAGGGTAAATTGCAGATATGAAGCGAAAAAATTTAACTTTATCGGAAAAAAGTGGTATTATAAAAAGTTTGAAACGCGGAAAAAGTGGTACGAATCTGTCTAAGGGGTTTGGTATGGCGAAAAGCACAGTTTGTCCTATTAAGAAGAATAAACAAAATATCAATAACGTTACAACAAAATGTGTGGGAATAACTAAAAGAAAAAGTTTAAAAACAGGTGAAATGCCCGGAATGAAAAAAAAGTTATACACATGGTTTTGTAAACGGAGACTAAGAAACCTTCCAGTGACAAGTGATCTGTTAAAAAGCAAGGCGAAGTTTTTACATGAAGAGCTGAAAGAGATTAAGACCTTTAATGCAAGTGATTGTTGGTTAAACAATTTTAAACGTAGATTTGGCATCAGATTCTTAAAAATTTCAGGCGATAAACTGTCAACAAATCACGTTAACTCTTTTAAACAAAACCTTTTTTATTAATAGCCAGATACAATCTAACAAATGACCAAATTTATAACGCGGAAACTGATCTATTTTGGAGGCTGCTTCCTGACAAAACTTAAGTAAGGCATGACGAAAAAACTGCACCCAGAAGAAAAGCTAAAAAAGCAAAACGAACGTTTCTTGCTTGTGCGAAAGCTACTGCTGAGCATAAAGTTAGACCCCTTGTAAAAGGAAAAGCAAAGAACCTAAGATGTTTTAAAAATTTTCGTTTGCCTATGGATTATGATTATTTAAAAAATACTTGGATGACATCGACCATTTTTGAGAACTGGTTCACAATTCTTTTATTTTTCAGGTTATTTGATAAATTTTTAAATACATATTCATATGAATAAATGACCGATAATTTTTTAGGTTAAAAAATATTTGAATAAAAAAAATCTTCCTCTCAAAGAAATTCTTTTGTTGGACAATGCACCAAGTCACACCCCCGCAGAAAATTTACGCTCAGAGGAAGGAAATATTTGTCTTTTATACATGCCTCCAAATGTGACTCCATTGATCCAGCCTATGGATCAAAATGCTATTCGCATTACAAAATTATACTACAGATCCAGCTTGTTGTCTTCCATTGTATCTTCCAGACCTGAAGATACCTCAACACTTTTAAAGAATGTGTCTGTCGCATTGAGTAAGCTAGACAAGGAAACAATACAAAAATGCTGAAATAATATTTTGAATTTTACTGAAAATGACGAAGATTCTGACCCGGAGGAAGATATTCCTCTTAGCATCTTAAAGGAAAAATACAAAATTGTAAGGGTAGAAGAAAGAATTAAAGAAGTCAAGAATTTGCTTAAAGAATTAAATAACCAGGTAAATATTTTTAGTATGTAACGATAAAATTTAGATAATTATGTGCCATGTATTATGCTAAAATATCAAAAGACGATATTTTCAAATGAAATGAGAATAACATAGAGGAACAAGAAAGTAATGACAATAGTGACATACCAGATGAAGATAAGGAAAATGAGTATATCGAAATAAAGTCAGCCGAAGTAGACGCATTTAATAAAGCTATTATTTCGGCGAAAAAAATATCTATGATATCGACGACTTGCTTGTTTTACGAAAGTGTAGATATAAGGCGTTGCAGAAACATTTGGCAGTAAAGAAAGTCCAGAAAGCCATAACAGAGTTTTTTAATAAAATGTAAATACATGTTTCGATTATACGAATAGAGAAACCACCATTTTGCCAATATTGTTTTTGTCATTTTTTTTCTGGTTCCTGCCATAATGACATTTGTACTGATACTTTTTAGTTTTCAGATCACGAGAAGAGAGGGAATCATGACAAGATGAACACGCTCTGTTATCCGCATCTAGAGTAATAGCGTGTAACTTTGTAAACTATGTTTTTCCTTTGATTTTTTTTGTTAATTTTTAAAAAATATATAAATAAATGATTAAAAAAAATATTGTTAGTGTTTTTATCGATCGTCCAAAAATGCCCGAAATTCGAGCTTCCAAACTAGAATACCCCCCCTTTTAACCAAAGACGTTTTAGAATATACAGACCTATTGTTTTCATTGGCTACTGGTACCAAAGCCTTCTAAAAGAGATAACTTTAAAAGTTATGTTAGCTAAAGGACACACGTGCTATGTCTTACATTAAGTTCAGCCGTCTGGCCGTAAAAGGTTCAAAATTAAAACATAAAAAATGTTAATGCCCGAGCAACATACAACCTGTAATAAACCGCATCACCGACGAATCAACCGGGTGACAACGAAATCACTACCAACCTATTTTCTTGAATAAAAACATCACGCTTTAAAATTTTAGGATGGTATGTTGTGTCTAATTTTAGATATAATGATATCTGCCTATTACTTTCTGTTTAAACGAAATTAGTGTAAATTTTGATATTTTCAATGAAACACAGTGTATATTTTTTAAGATTTTAATTTTAGAAGCCATTCCTGACGTAAAACATGTATAGTTTGCTGTACCTATCGTTGTTGGTTTTCAAAAAAATCGCGATTGAAAATGTCCAAACGACCATACATTTTGCAGCTACATGGGAAAACAAAATGCTTCGTATCTAATAGATGAAATTTGGAAAAAAGTCTCTAAAAAACCGAAATGTTCAAAAAGATTTAAATTTAATATTTTATACAGAGCGTGCGGTTTAAATTTTTGTGATATTCATTTGTTTTCCCATATAACCGCATAACGTGCGCAGCTATGCTTGATCCTGAAGTAATTTTCCTCCTATAAAAGTAGGCTTCCCTTTATGATGTTTAGTAGCTTTCTACCAAGATAGTTACGAGGAAGCGGGATTCTGCCTTGTGTTGACTGTTTCTTCTTCTTCTTTACAAAGCCTGCGTGTGGTAGGACGGTTTCGTATGCCCATTTTATCCAAGTGTTACCTTAGATGACAGTAGCTTGTCAGAAATCCTACTTCTACCTAGCAAATAACTAAAATATTTGCGATAATCTTAAAAGAACGTCTTTGTTTTAAATCAATCTTAAATCTTCTGCTTTTAAAATTGATTTATTGGGTAACTCTGCCACAAACATTAAAACTATTTTGAGATAAAGGTCTAATGATATTGAGGCACTGTTGGGCACTGATCGCTCATAAGTGATTCCTTTGTTTTTCGTGTTTTTAATTTTTAACTTAGTAACAGAGAAGAAAAAAACAATGGGATATTATATACTTATGCTAATAATTACAGACGAGCGTATTTATTTTCAGTCCAGTACAAAATAACTAAAGTTTTACCCTTATATGTGGCTTATCTAGCCTGGTTTTTAAAATGTTTTTGGACCTGTCTAATTAAAATTTTACGATTTTTTGGTTACATTCCTGGTTTTACATTTAAAGTATTTTTTAAGTACTTAATTTTCCAGGAAAAATGCCTCTAGTGCGAAGATTTGGCTATATTGACTTTGAGACGGTACCAACTGTGAGCCCCATTTTTTATCAAACCAATGCCAGACCACATGTGGCCTGAGCAATAGTTTATGGATTAGCATGACAACAACCGCTTACTATGGTCCTAAGATCGCCTATGATGCTTCTGATTGAACATTTGTGGGGCATTCTAGTTCGCAAATTGTTGACCTAACAGCGCTCCCTCAGACTCTGACAGTACGTAGACATCGGTAAAAGATAGGATGGAATAAGTTACTGCAAGACTATATACACCACCTCATAAGATCAACGCCCAGACGTGTCAATAAATACATAAGAGATTTGTGGTTCTAAACATATTATTATTTAACTTAATTCTAGATTGGTTGAACACCCAATTAGCAAAATAATTTTTATCTTAGAAATAATTTAAAAATCAATATTTTAAAAATACAAAATTTTAGCTACACTTTTGCCTGTCACGTTGCTAGAAGGTGTATACTAACTATAAATACGGTGTATGTCCAACATAGTGATTTAGCTCCTTAAGTTGAAATACACACATCAAAATAATCTAGGGGACACCTATATTATAAGCTTTAAGTTAATGTTAGCTGCACATAGAAAAACAAATTTATGTTTTTAATCTTTTTTGTTATTTTGTTGATTACTTGGTGAAATTGGAAGAGGTGCTGTTAAGAATGGCTTTAAGAAATGTAACAAAACAGAAATATGCGTTTTTTCTTTACAAAATATATAATTTTTTTTTATTGTTACTTGATTTTCGACGTCTATGTCAATTTTTATTTAGTTTTTTAACTGCCAATGATGGAGAGACATTATTTAGATCGCGAAACGCAGTGTCGTGCCGTTGGTATGTTCGTGCTGGCAGAAAACGTTGCTGTCGACCTCCACACGAACAAAAGTGTCATTAATCGTTTGTGGCTAAGGTTTAAAGAATCTGGTGATGTTGCTGAACGTCATGCAGGCCGTACAAGGATCCAACCAGATTAAGCCCGTTTTTTACATTACAGGCTTTACAAGACTGTAATATTACGCTTACAATTACAAACCCGGCTGCAGGAGACCCCGGTTTGTAAGTGGCCAAACAATTTGAAATGACTGCACAAAGTGGGGTTAAAAGCTCGAAGCCCTTTTGAGAGTGCCTGTGTTATCCAGCGAAAATCCCCCCTCGCCAGTGGGCACAGGAACACGCAAATTGGACTAGACGTCACTGGGCCCCTATTTTGTTTACAGATGAGTCCCGTTTTGGGGAAAAGATGTAGAAGAAAAAGGTTTGGAACGATCTGGTAATGCGAACGATTGGCCACAGTACAGGAGGTTCATAGACAGCAAGGGGCATTATAATGGTAGGGAAGGCATTAATCTTGGTGGAAGAACCAATCTTTTTTTTTTAACGGTTTTAAAAAACCCCGCATTTTTTTAATATTTTTCCCCCTTTTTGGTCCCATTTTAAAACACAAGGGGAAGGGGTCGGGAAATTTTTAAACTAAATTTTTTTCCAATAAATTAATTTCTTTAAATTTCATTAAAATTTTTTCTTTTTCATAATAAAAAAAGGGGGGGAAAAAAAATAAAAAGAAATTACGATTGCCGTTTAAAATTAGGGCTAAAAAAAGGGGGGCAACTTTTTGCCCAAAAATGTTTAAAAATTTTTTTTTTAAATTTTTGAATAGTTTTTTTTTTTTGAAGCCTTTGGAAAAACAAAATTTTTTTTGATAAAAAACCATTTTTTTTTTTTTAAATAAAATTTTTTTTTGGTCCCCGTAACCAAATTTTTTTTTTTTTTTTTGATTTAATTAAAAATAAAATTAAAAAATTTAGGGAAAATTTTTTTAAAAATAAATTTTAATTTTTAAAAGTTTTTTTTTTTTCCTTTACCCAAAAAAATTTTTTTAAGTTTTAAAATTCCCCCATATTCTTGGGGCCTTTAAAAGGGTTTTTAAAAACTGGGGGAAAAAATTTTAATTATACAAATTAAATTATTAATTTATTTACCGGAAAAAAAAAAAGAAATAATAAATTTTTGAAAAAATTTTTTTTCCGATTTTTTTTTGGGATTATTTGGATTTTAAACAAAAAATTGAAAAAAAATTTTTTTTTTTAAAAAAATTCCTAAAAAAAATTTTTAAGCCAAAAAAAAATTCGAGAAAAAAAAAAACCAATGTTTAAAAAATTTTTCCTTTAAATGGTAAATATTAAAAAAGCCTGATTTTTTAAGGTAATTTAATTTGGGAAATTTAAAATAAATTCCCCCAAAAGCAAAAATTTTGGAAAATTTTTTAATTCCTTAAAAAAAAAATTTAAAAAAAAAAAGGGGGAAAATTTTAATTCCCAGGCGTTTTTTCAAGGATTGGGTTTTAAAAAAGTTTTGAAAATTTTTATTAGAATAAAATTTGTTTTAATTTTTTTAAAGAAAAATTTTGGGGAAAAAAAAATTTATTTTTTTAAAAATCAAAAAATTTAAATAAAATTTTAATTAAATTTTAAAAAAAATATTTTTTAAAAAAGAAAAATTAAAAATCCAATTTTAATTTTTTTTTGGAAATTTATAAAAAACCATTTTTTTTAAAATTTAAAATTTTTTTAAAAACCAATTTAAACCTTTTTTAAAAAAATTTTTAAAATTTTTTAAAAATTTAAAATAAAATTTTAAAAAAAGAATTTTTGTTTCTTTAAAGCCCCATTTATTTTTAAATGTAAATTTAAAAATAATTTTATTAAAAAATATAAAAATATTTAAATCTTAAAAAAAAAACAAAATTAAAATTTATTTTTAAAAATTAAATTTTTTTTTTTTAATTATTAAATTATTTTTAAATATATATACAAAAAAATTTAGCCATTTCAAGTAAAAATAAAAGCAAAATATCTCTAAATATATTTCCTTTTTAAATAAAACAATGCAGGAACAATGAGTTGTGAAGGACGCCATTCTACATATAAAGAATCAGTATTTCAAAATTAGGTTCTGATTTAAATACTTGTAAGGTACCGAAAGAGAAATCTAAGCTTTTTTACCCATGTACTTAATATGCTTATGACAATCAAGGTAATTTCTGCTATTGACTCTTCAGTTTCCTTTCTAATCAACGTTTATCAGTAACTGTAGATGGTCATTATTCCAGCTTCTACCAAATTTATGCTGGGGTGCCCCAGGGCTCAGTGCTGGCACCCAAGCTGTTTCTTCTTCCATTAACGATCTTCTTTTCACAATAATCCCATTCATATTTTTTCTGACGATAAACCCTCCATTTAGTATTCAATTTTTAAGCCACCATGTAATTCTGATTGGAAAAAAGCGCAGGTCAACCGATATCCTTTTTAAAAACCCCTTATTGGATTGGGGGGCCAAAAAATTTTTTTGGGGGAAAAGGCTTAAAACCGTCAGTTGCTGTCGGGAAAAAAATCTGCCAATGCTCATCCATTACAATGGGGAAGTCCGCAGAAAAAAAATGTTTAATCTTGTCGGGTTCCTTTGGAATGACCTCAACTGGCACAAACACCATCCATACCTCGGGAGCTCAAAAAAGCGGGGTTCCTTTTTTGAGCCAGCCAGTATTTCTTTCTTTTAATCTGTATACTTTATGTACCCAAATCAGACCCCTTTAAAATATTGTTTTAGGCGGAGAAGGCGCCCCCTTTCAACACTTAGCATTCGGATTCGAAATGAAGACCGTTTTCTTTTAAGCCCACGTCACAAAAGGTTCCCCTTTTTTTCCCACCGTCCAGCTGGGAACGTCCCTTCTATAGGTACTTTTTCGGCTTTGCTCAGAGGGTTAACCATAAATTCCTTTCTAACCCCAACAGAGCAACACGTAGTGCAACTTTTAGCATCCTTGTACAGTTAATTTTTTTTTTTTTTAAAAATTTTGGGGTTTCCCAAGGGGAAAAAAAAAAAAAAATTTTTTTTTTTTAAAAAAGGAAAGGGAAATTTTTAAAAATTTTAAAAATTTAAAAGCCAAGGGTTGGGAAACTTTTTTAAAAAAAAAAAAAGAAAAAGGGGGGTTTTTGGGAAAAAAAAACCTTTTTTTTAAAAAAACCCCAAAAACCCCCCAAATTTTCCCAATTTCCCTTTAAAAAGGGAAAATTTTTAAAGGGGAAAAAAAAAAAATTTTTCCGGGGGAAAAAATTTTTAAAAAAAAAATTTTTTTTATTTTTAAAAAATTTTTCCCCCCCAAAAAGTAAAAAATTTTTTTTTTTGGGGGGGGTTTTTTTTTCCCCCTTTTTTTTTTTTAAAATTTTTTTTTTAAAAGGAAAATTTTAAAAAATTTTCCCCAAAAAAAAACTTAAAATAAAAAATTTTTTAATTAAAGGGGGTTTTAAAAAAAATTTTTTTTAAAAAAAAACCCAAAATTTAAAAAGGCCCCGGGGGGAAAAAAAAAAAAATTTTTTTTTAAAAAAAGGTTTAAAAAAAAAAAAAAATGCCCAATTTTTTAAAATTTGGGGCCCCCCGGGCCCCCCGGGGTTGTTTTTCCCGGGGGAAAAAAAAATTTTTTTTTTTTTTTTTTGGCCTTTAAAAAAAAAAAAAAAAAAATTTTTTTTTTTGGGGAAAAAAATTTTTTTTAAAATTTTTTTTGGGGAAAACCCTTTTTTTGGGCCTTTTGTAAAAATTTTTTTTTTTTTAAAAAATTTAAAAAAAAAAAAAAAAAAAAGGGAAAAAAATTTTTTTTAAAAAAAAAACCCCCAAAAATTTTTTCCCAAAAAAATTTTTAAACCTTTTTTTAAATTTTAAAATTTTTAAATTTTTTTTTTTTTTTTTTCAGAAAAAATTTTTTTTTTTTTCCAAATTTTTAAAAAAAATTTAAAAAGGGTTACCCAAAAAATTAAAAACCTTTAAAAAATTTTTTTTAAAATTTTTTAGGGAAAAAAAAACCTTAAAAATTTTTTTTAAAAATTTTTCCGGGGTTATTTAAAAATTTTTTTTTTTTTTTTTTTTCCCCCCTTTTTTCCCCCTTTTTTTTAAAAAAAAAAATTTTTTTTAAAAAACCTTTTTTTCAAAAAAAAAACCCCGGTTTAAAAAATTTTGGTTTTTAAAAAAAAAACCCCAAAAAATTTTTTTTTCATTTTTAAAAAAAATTCCCTTTTAAAAAATTGGTTTTTTTCCCCCCCCAAAAAGGAAAACCCAAAAAAAAAATTTTTTTTTTTAAAAAAATTTTTTCCCCCCAAAAAAGGGGAAAAAACCCCAAAAAAATTTTTGGGGGGAAAAAACCTTTCCCCGGGGTTTTTTTTTTTTTTTTTTCCCCGGGGGGGCCCAAGTAAAAAATTTTTTAAATTTTTTTTAAATTTTGGGTTTTTTTTTTAAAAGTAAAATTTTTTTCCCGGTTCCATTTTCCCCCCTTTTTTCCCCCCAAAGTTTTAAAAAAAAAAAAAAATAAAAATTTTTTAAAAAATTTTTTTTAAAAAAATTTTTTTTGGGAAAATTTTGGGGGGAAAAAAATTTTCCCCCCCAAAAAAAAAAAAAAGGGGGGTTTTTTTTGGGGGTTTTGGGGGGGTTTTTTTTTTAAAAAAGGGGGGGCCAAAGGGGGGGGTTTTTTTTTTTTTTTCTTTTCCCCCCCAAAAAAGGGGGGGGTTTTTGGAAAAAAAATTTTTTTTTAAAAAAAAAAAAAAAAAATTTAAAAAAAAAACCCCTTTTTTTTTTGGGGAAAAAATTTTTTTTTCCCCAAAAAAATTTTAAAAGGGGGTTTTTTTAAAAAATTGGCCGGGCCCCCCCCAAAAAACCGGGAAAAAAAAATTTTTTTAAAAAAGGGTTTTTTTTCCCGGTTTTTAAAAGGGGGAAAAAAAAGGGGGGGTTTTTTTTTAAAAAATTTTTTTTTTTTTTTAAAAAATTGCCCCCCCCCCAAAAAATTTTTTTTCTATTTTTAAAAAATTTTTTTTTTTTGGGTTTTCCCCAAAATTTTTTTTTGGGGGTTTTTTTTAAAAAAAAAAAAAATTTTTTTTTTTTTTAAAAAAACCCCCCCTTTTTTTTTTTAAAAAAAAATTTTCCTTTTTTTGGAAAAAAAATTTTTTTTTTTCCCCCTTTTAACCTTTCCCCCAAAAAAAAACCTTTTCTTTGGGGGAAAGGGGGGGGGCCCTTTTTTAAAAGGGTTTTAAAAAAGGGTTTTTTGATTTTTTCCCAAATTTTTTTTTTTTTTTTTTTCCCAAATTTTTTTTAAAAAAAAAAACCTTTAAAAAGGGGCCTTTTTTCCTTTTTAAAAGGAAAAGGGGTTTGGGGGGGGGTTTTTTTTTTTAAAAAATTTTTTTTAAATTTAAATTTTTTAAAACCCCTTTAAAAATTTTAAAACCCTTTTTTTTTAAAAAAAAAAAAAAAATTTTTTCCCCCCCCCCTTTTTTTTTTTAATTTAAAATTTTTAAAAAATTTTTTTCCGGGGAAAAAAAAAAATTTTTTTTTTTTTTTTTTTTTTTAAAAAAAAGGGTTTTTTTTTTTTTTTAAAAAAAAAAAATTTAAAAAAAATTTTTTTAAAAAAAAAATTTTTTGAAAGGGGAAACCCAAAAAAATTTTTTTGGGGAATTTTAAAAGAAATTTTTTTTTTTTAATAAAAACCCCAAAAAAAAAAAAATTTTTAAAAAAAAGTTTTTTTTTGGGTTTTAAAAAACCCCCGGGGGGGTTTTTTAAAATTTTTTTAAAAAAATTTTTTAAAAAAAAATTTTTTTTTTTTTTTTTTTTTCCCTTTTTTTTTTTTAAAGGGGGGGGTTTTTTTTTGGGGGGGAAAATTTTTTTTTTCCGGGAAAAATTTTTTTTTTTAAAGTTTTGGGGTTTTTTTAAAAAAAAAAGGGGGTTTTTTTTTTTGGGTTTTGTTTTTTTTAATTTTTGGGCCTTTTTGGGGGGAATTTCCCTTTTCCCCAAAGGAAAAATTTTTAAAAAACCCCCCAAAAAAAAGGTTTGGAAAAAAAATTTTTTTTTTAAAAAAAAGGGGGGAAAAAAAGGGTTAATTTAAAGGGGGGAAAAAATTTTTTTTTGGGGGGGGAAAAAAAAAAAAATTTTTTTTTTTTCCCCCCCCGGGTTTCCTTTTTAAAATTTTTTAAAAAAAAAAAAATTTTAAAAATTAAAAAAAAACCCCCCCCCCCTTTTTTTTGGGGGGGCAAAAGGGAAAAAAAATTTTTTTTTCCCCCCAAAAAAAAAAGGGGGGGGTTTTTTAAAGTTTAAAAAAAAATTTTTTTTTTTTTGGGGAATGGGAAATTTTTTGGGGTTTAAAATTAGTTGCGTTTGGTTCTAATCCAAAATATCAACAAAAGGAAAATTAGTATTATTCCGTTTGTGTTCTTTGGCAGTAAATACAAATGAAAAAAAACCAATGGAAATAAAATTAATTTAGAAGTGGGTTATAAGCATTTTATTTCCGTCAATTACAGTAACACAACTCCTGGCCAGTGTTACTGGTTTAGATATCGTTTTATAAAATGGTAACCATATTTCTAAAGTCACTTTATCTTCTTCTGTTACCGTTTTATTTGCAATTTACTTATTCTTCTTTTTTTTTCACGAACGCTGCGCTGTTTGCACGGTTGAGAGGCAGAAGGCTAACTAAAGTTAGGTCCAATTTCTTTGGGAGGTCAAAAATAGCTACAGAGTTAAAACGTTTCACTAGCGAAAAGTAGTTTATATTAAAAGATAAAAGAGATTGATATAAGGTCTGTTTGATATGCAGAAATAGTGTACACCATTTTACACTTTTTTACGTAAGCGCTTTTATGGTAGGTGTATTATAGGACTACGTAGGTAAACAAATGTGTAAAATATTACTGAATAACAAACTAACCGACTGTCACGTATACTATTGAAAATCGGTAACTGCGGTAAGAAAGTACTGATGATATCCAAGAGAAATTGCACTTACTTGAAAGCCGACACAAATTCTAGAGATTTTTGGTTGCGATAAATAGTCTGAATAGATTTCTAGTGACGAAAATTTTTACGAGCCTCAGAGCTTGGTGTGCTCTTAAATGTTTAACAATGAAAAAGGGCAATTATTATATGAAATCGTACAAAACGCTCTTGAGCTACTCCAAAATACATCTCATCTAGCGTGCGTGTAAAGATATACATATAATCTTTACTCTGTTTCTACAACCAAGAACATCTTTTCCTTGCGATGCAAAAATTCTTAGATCAAGTTTTACACCCTAGAGTGCGTTTAACTTAGATTTCGACAAAGGCCTTGCACCGATCGGACCTATACCACATCGGGTCTTTAACGGTTTTTTTTAATACCGCATGTTGTAGCTTTGGACACGCTTTAACTTAGGAAAGAGGTTAGAAGTTATTATATAATCTTAATTCAATTCTTCTGTTTTTAAAAAGCATAGATGAATAATAAACAGCAGTAAGTAATAAAGCAATGGAAAAAAGAGTTTTACTAATATGTATTAAATTAAAACATCAATTTTCTAGGAAAATAAAGCAAATAAGTTTGTTTACTTTAGATGTACCTACCTGTTTGTATCCAGAAAATGTAGTAAACATGAATTATATGAAGGAACCGGTTAAAAACCAAAATTTAAAGACATTCTGCAGTATTAGTCATTTGAGTTAACTATGATGCTGCTTGCTTTTGAAGAAAATGTATAATATGACTTTTGTTGGAGTACCAAACCTATTTTTTTATATTTCGTGCAAGGTAATTATTTTGTTAATCTTTTTTATGCTTAATGAATTTTAAACACAAAATTCCGAACTAAATTATTTATTGTCATCCAATAAATCCAGTTGGCATGAAACATGCTATGTTGTCAAATTTTCTCATTTTTCACGCTTTGTTAAATTTAGCGATTGTTAAGTCCATTGCTAAGTTTAACAACGCGTTCATCACTCGGCCGTTAATCTAATAATAATATTTGGGACGTAAAAAAGATATTTGCATAAATTTTTACTTGTTTTCCAAATTAAGCATAGAGAGTATGCTTGAAAATCTGACTCTTGGGGTAAAAAGAACTATTGCCAGCAAAACTATGAATAACATTTGCAATTGAAAAAGAAAGACCAACGATATAAAGACAAAATAGGGTTGGTGCTACTACGGATATCTGGGGTATCCCAGCTGCTACTACAATAGATAAAAGTCGAAGAGAAAAAACGGGGGAGTTAAGAACAAAATTTGCGTAGAAGACCGTGGACAGTTTTTTAGAAGTGTATTATACCAGACCTTCTTAAAAGCCTTAAATGTGTCAAGAACAACATATAGGATTCACAAGGATTGTTCCAGTTATGTAAAAAGAATGAAAAAAAAACTGTTGATCTCTTTTAAAGAAATACACATTCTCTGTCATGTTTAATTTTGTATGTTTTTAATGCCTTAAAATTTATGATTTAATAGTGGTAAAAAAATATTTTAGATTAAAAAACCAACCAGAATTCAGCTGAATAGTGCCGAAATCCATGTCTTTAAATATAGCCTATAACCAACTCTCAGACCCTGAAATTTTTAGGGTCTGAGAGTTGGTTATAGGCTTCAACTTCAAAAGGTAACGGATTATGTTATGTGCATTGGACGCTATATTTTCTATTTTCGCAGTGAATGAAAATGCGACGATATGGTGTACTTTTAGACAGAATGTTTTATGCAGTTTAAAAAAAATTTTTTTATGAGGTATGATAAATACCCAGAAAAATATATTTTTCATTTTATAATCTTTATTACGATACAGTTGCCCTTAGGTTAGGTTAAGTTAGGTTTAAAGTAAGTGGACATTTTACGCCCTCCACCACGACCGCTCGGTCTATTGGGGCTCACAGCTTTTTATATTTCTCCCAATAGGACCAGACTTCTAATGATTCCGATATCAAACTGGGAGAGAGCTCTTTTATCTCCCTCTACCGGACACGAGGACAATATGTGTTCTGGTGTCCCTGTCTCCTGGAAAGTATGACGAGCAGACAATTAGATCCGTCATGCCCTCCTTTCCCGGTATAGTGACGTGGGTAGCTACCAGGTCCTTGTTACAGGAATCAGATGTACCTTCTGAGGCAGTATCTCCGGCCTTTCCCTATGAAACCGGTTCTATCCGCTTTCTGTTTAAAGCCAAGGAACCCTTTTCCCCATAAAAGAGGTTCTGTCCGCCTTCTGTTTGGATCCAGGGATCCCTTTCTAAGAACCTGCTTGTTTGAGATGGATTAGCCCTTCCCTGTGAAACAGGCGCCTGTGACTTCAGGGCACCTTTTGACACGGATTCACCCGTTTCGGTGGGCGTACCCTTGTCTGCTTGTGACCTTTTCACTTTTTTCCTATGAAAGCGGTTCCGTCTGCTTTCTGTTTGGAGCTAGGAAAGTAATAGTCCACCACGGCAGAGCCCCGCATTACCGCAGTAAGGCTAGATACTCCGAGAGGTCGCCCTGTATCTCAGAGGCACCGTTGGAGACACCTGTTTAAGGCACAGGAGCCATTCACTTATCAGCATCAGCTCATCAGCTTTCAAGTGTGATTTAGGACAGTACCTCCAGGTCAAATATAGTACTTTTCTTTATCGCAAGATATTTTGGCGCCCGTACAAATTTTGCAATGTTAAATGTTACTTACTTTATTTGGTAAATAGTCGTATATCTAGTCTGCTCGTTCTCCATTAAATATTTAGGTATTGAATTTTATATACGTGCTAAAAAATAAGAAAAAAATACCTTTAAAGTTTTTATTTTCCTTTACTATGGATCATTTTAGAAAGTGGTCGTTTTTAATACCTTTGGAAAAAAATGACGGTTAATAGTTTAGGATTTGCAGTTCATACAGATTCTACAATAGACTTGATGGGTAGCTACATTTTAAATATTATTCTGTAACGAAAGATTCTGTCAAGATTTGCTATTTTTAAAAGATGGTCATGAATTAACCTGATAAATTAAAAAAAAATACACTGGTAAATTAAAATTCCATCCATATGCAGAAAAATTTTATTTATAGTGCGAAAAAGTTATTTTTAAATCAATGTCTATGCGAGAAAGCGGTGTTTTCTCAACACTTGTAGAAAAGTATATTTTGAAACATGTTATGTTATATCCGGCTACATCTTGTTACCGTTTTAAGATATATTTAATTACGCCCAGCTAATAATAATAATAATAATAAAAATTAAAAAAAACTAAAAAAAAATTAAATTAATATGGTTTGTTCTAAAAATAAAAAATGTTATCCCAATAAATAGTTCCAAAACTAAAGACGCCTTTTGCACAATGTATCTACTATCAGCTAACTAACAATTCTAGCCAACCTCGTTACGTACCTATTGTTCGGGCTCCCGGTATATCACAATAAAATTGTTTATCACGTTAAAGGCGTTAAAAAGCCTCAATAGGCGTAACGCATTACGCCTGAATCACACCTAAATATAAAACAGACTTACCGCTCAGAGAAAGATAAATCTCAATTAGAGACAATTTTAGACAGTGGCGACGGACATAATTCAGGAATTAAAACTTTATATTTTTTTTATTTTTTTTTTATTTCGGTGTGGTAGGAGGCAGTTCATTATTACGGGACTTGTAAAAAAATAAAAAACTGTTTAAAGGCGCAAGTGCCACAGTCTAGACATTATAGAAAAGAAAAATAGACAAAGCGGATAGTTTAGGGCTTTTTGAGATGTACTGTAAAGATAAATCGAGGTGATACTGCGGGTTGTTCCTATAAAAGGGATCAGGATCCCTACAGGCAAAGGGAGAAAGTTTTCATGTAAAACAAGAATTGTTAGTAAGGTGATCGGTCCTTTTTTGTATGGAATTTAAAATATTAAGTCTTGTGGAAGAATTCATTCTCCCCACTAGGAAACTGTTTTTTAAGCAGGTTCTGTTGAAGATACATGGGAACATAGGTCTTCTTCTTCTTCTTTCTGGGAGCCGTCTTGATTTACTATCGGAGGCAACGCAGCCTCTTGGGCTTTTTGTGCCTAATCTTCCATTATCTTTAATACCAATCCTCCCATTAGTCTTGTTCCTTCTACAAATCTGTATAACCCCAAGACTGGTTTGTTGATATATTTCTGTGGGCTCATTTTCGGTTGCCCAAATAATGCCTGTCTTTTGTGATTCAACGCTTCACATTTGCACAGTATATGGTAGGCTGTTTCTTTTCCCTCGCACATTCTGCAACTTGGTCCCCATTCTATGAGCCTATCTTGTGTAGGTGTCCTCTTAAGTTATCGTGCCCTGTTAGCAACCCTACTATTATACGAAGTCATTTCCTACTTTGTCTGAGTAGGTCTTCCTTGGTTCTTTTGGATGGGCCCCTTATAAAGCTTTTTCCATGTCGTATACTACTTCCCAGTATTCCTCGTGTTTGTTTCGGATCCATTCCCTGGTTTGCCCTGGTGCTGTGGTTTTGGTTACTCCAAGGGTTCTGGTCCAAAATATGGTGTGCATCCACATGTGTTGCTAGCTCATCCGCTTTTTCGTTGCCTTCTATTTTCGAATATCTTGGTACCCACAGGAGAGTTACCCAGTTGCGTTCTCCCAGGACTTCCAGTTCTTTTTGGCATTCCCATGTCAGCCTGGACGTTACCTTGGTGTTTATGTACAAAGAGTATAGGCCCTTTTTGGAATTTTCTATGTATAAAGGTGTCATGTGTTTGTGCAATTTAAGGTTGTCACTTTCAAAAGTGACAAAACAAAAAAAATACATAATTATTTGTTTTGTGCTTCTCATGCGCTCACTGGAAGCAAGTGACGATCTGTTGTTGCAATTGTGTCTTTGAAGCATTATATTAATCAAGATGCAAATTTTGGCACTTTCTAATGATTCCAAGTATTTGGAAGAAAAATTAAAAATCAATTATAATTAGAATTTTTGGGCAACTTTTTTATAATTTAATCCTTGCTTAATATTTTATTGTTTTTGGGGGACACAAATAGGCTTTGATATTATTTTAGCCTTAATATAGCATTTTTTTAATTGGCAGTGTGCAAAAATGTTTTTTTTTAAACGTCAGTAAATCCGTCATTACTCGACTGTGTAGGTGACCGAGAAGTTTCTTTTTTTTCCACCGAAGCTTTACTTTTCACTTTTCCGCCGGCGAAGAAAAAGTTATCATAGCAAATGGATACAACTAAACAACAAAATAGGCGTCAGCAACTCAATTGATCGAACTTACTCAATAACTGCTCATCAATACGTAATTAAACGCAATCGGAGACTTAATTTTGTCCACTGACAGCTTTATTTTACATTACTATAGCAACTATTCACCAACATCGTCTAAGCCGCCTTGCGAACCTACTTAACTTTAATAATTATTACTATTAAAAAAGAGATGTTTTTGCATTAATTTGTTGACGTTTAAAAAAACAGCATATTTTATTTAGAGAAAAGTTACTGTTCAGGGCTTGTTCTCTATTACTAGCCTCTCTCGTTTCGGTTGTTAAACACGAGCGCGCAATGAAAAGTATCACTTTTCCTTCATATAAAATATTATACTATTTTACTTATGTATGGAAAAACTGCAGATTCTAATCAGTAGACCCCGAGAAGGAAGCGACGAAAACAAAGCGAAAAAGGGTATAATCTGGAGATTTTGTGTTTAACTTTTAAAAAAGAGAATTTGCTTTTGACGTACTATGCACCATACGCAAGTGTTTCCCTAATAGTCTTAAGAAAATGGTTTTACTAGAGCACGCTGTAAAAATATTCTAAGATGTACTTTAAAAGGTATAGATGGAGACCTAAAACTCACTACCATTAGTTTATCTGATTTTATTTTTAATATACGATTCAAGGTATATGCAAACAGTAAAACAAACATAAATATATATTTTATTTAAGTTGCTGTCCAGGTCTATATCTACAAAATGTATACTTATTTGCTTTGGTGCTTTAATATAGTTTACCAAAGTAGATCTATTTTCTGGACATTTCATTTGATTTATTCTTGTTTCGTACACTCGCGTTTCGTACACCGCAAAAATTTCCCCCAAATATTCTTATTTCGTGCACAAAATTAATGATTCAGTTTCCGACATCTCGTTTCGTACACCAAAAACGGAGGTAGGTTCCTGATGGTTCATAAAATATGCTAAAACGAATTAAAACTAATTTTATAACCAAATATCAAAATATTTATTGCCCACATTTAAGATGCAGAGATAAAATATTTATTTGGATAATAGTGATATTTAAATAATTTAATAATAATATATGTTTTAACTATCTACCTAAACAGAAAAGTTTACTATCCCTATTTTTAGTGATTTATTACGTCTGAAATCTAATTGGGGAAAATAAAAAGCCGCTTTAACTTACCAGAACTAACCATGACTGACCAGAACCAAGGGCTTTTGAATTTGTCCAAATTATCCCTACGTTTGATTAGGCCATGGCAGAATTGGGGCCTAAACGGAAAAATTAACTGCTTCTACTTTTAGTTATTTATCACATCTGAAATATAATTAAGGAAAATAAAAAGCCGCTTAAACTAACCAGAAATAACCATGACCGACCAGAACTCAGGGCTTTTGAATTTGTCTAAATTATCCCTATGTAGAACAAAAACAAAATTTAAATAATTTTCAATATGGTATTTATTTGATTGGATATTAGGGTCGTCACAATGGTTGGTGTTCGAAACGAGAAGCATAAAATTAATTAAATAATTCAGTGTACGAAACGAGAATATTTCAGGTAAATTTTTGAAGTGGACGAAACGCGAGTGTACGAAACAAGAAAATACCTTTTATTTACTCAATAAATAAGTAAGTTTTTTTTAACTTTAATTAGCCAAAATAAGTAAAGCACACCTATAACAGGCACCTAGAAGACTTTTCACTTTTTCGAAACGAAAATTATATAGGTATTAAAGAATTTTATAAAGAATAAATTACAAAGGTTATTTAATGTCACGTATTCAATGCTATTTTAATTGTTTGCAATTGTGGTCTGGGATCAGATAGGGTTTAATTGTCGTATGTTACCGACGGTATAATTTATTTAACCTTTAAGATGTAATGCGGGACCTCTAAAGAAGACAACATTCGTCTGGTGAGAGTTTCCGAATAAAGTATACAGGTAATGGATTATTTTTTAAAATTGTTTTAAAACAGCACATTTCTGCTTTGTACTCAGGCAGTAATATTTTTCCTGTTTTTTAATTTTATTACGTGATGTAAGACCAACGAGTCGCCAATGGAAACCATAATTAATTTCTCACGGGTATGATAAAAGAGCGGCCACGAACAAGAGGCATTCTGATTGAGACGTCAAACTTACCGTAAAATGCCGTAATAAATTATATGTTTTACAAACCCTTTTATAATACTTTTTGTCATCGGGGAGTCAAGAGCCTCATAAAGGCTTGGATTTTTAATATTTCTTTAAGATTTTATCATTGTGCTAAAATATGACAAAAGGTATAAAATATTGTTACTGCGTATAAAGAATTAAGATGGTTACTTAAATAAAGATCAATCTTAAAATTTGCTATAAACAAAAACATACTTTAATGTACTGGGAGGGGAAACAGGCTTATTAATATTTAGTAATACTAACTTTAATTAAAGCTAGTAATATTTAGTAATACTATGATATTTTAGGAATTACCAACATAATTCCTGTTCTAACAGCTAGTCCAGTAAATAAAGGGACAAAGCTGTAAATAAATCTGTACAATTTTTCCTTGTGGCGCAATTCTTTCGGGGATGCTTTCGAGCGAAAAAAAGTTTATCAACATTAACAGGTAAGAAAGGGCTGAAAATGGCCCTCGAGGCCCGAAAAATGGGTTTCTCGCTAATATCTGCTAAAATATGCAAATTGAAGAATTTTTGTGTGGACAAAAAATGAAGACTGCCTTGTAGTCTACAAAAATGGTCCCTATAATTTTTTTGGAAAAATTGATAGTCTTCGAGATAACGGGATCCAAAAGTTCCCTCATTTCAGCTGCCGCTCTAATGCTAGAATACCACTATTATCATGGATTCACTTACATATAAGCAGACGGACAAATTGTTCCATTACTCGTGCAATAACGTACATTTTTTAATCATTCAAAGTTCATTGGAATGGGAACACCCGTACCTATCATTGCATATGATTGCATTGAGTTTGGGTCCATTCTAATTTTTCTAGAATATTAAAAAACGCGGTCAAAGTTTTTTTCACAATATTTTGAGAGTATTTCATTAATTTATTTATAAAAAAATAGTTTGTTATTAACATTTCTTTTTTATAATAAGAGCTTAGCAGGTGTTCAATGATCCCAGAAAATTTCCTTCACAATATTTCTTGCGTTTTGATAAAAAATTGTTTTGCCCATCTGCATTTTTTAGCCGTTTCCGGAGTTCTAGAAAATCTGTATGTTATGGATTTTTCGATAGCCGTTTTTGCGAAAAATATTGGTGTTGCGAAAAAATGGTAGGGACCTTTTTGTACATTTCGAGGCGATCTTCATTTTTTGTCTTAACAAAAATTCTCGAATTTGCATATTTTGGCAGATATTCGCGAGAAACTCATTTTTTGAACTTTGAGGGGCCATTTTCAGCGGGTTCCCACGTCGAAATCGTGATAAACTTTTTCTCGCTCGAAAGCATCCGCGAAGACCTAAGAATTTCGCCACAAATGAAAACTGTACAGGTTTATTTACAGCTTTGGGTACTTTCAGGTCTTCAGTTACTGGACTAAGCTTCAAATAGAGAAACACGTAGTGGTACTCTTATGCATCCCTTTATAGATCACCTGAAAAAGCCTCGAACTTTCCACATTGCTCGTTTCGTCTGGATTAGAAGCTGCCGCCGGCATCGATTTCCCCCTCCCAACTAAACCTGTACATTTTTAAGTCGTTACCACTTTGCCTTTAAGAATACGTGGACCGTTCCATGACAAAAAGTTAATTGACAGGTAAAAAGGATCAAATATTTAAATTTACACGTATTCGCTGTGATAAAGACATAATATACTTGAGAAGAACAGATATTATTATCTCTTATCCGATTTATTATTTATTTAACAAATAATATTATATTCAGAGGCAATGTACTGTTCTGCCAAGTAATATATTTTACTGCCACAACTGTAGTATATTACTGTGTCATTTTAGTTCTAAAGCTAATTTAATTTAAAAACTATAATGTAAAGTGATCCATATGAAGAATAAAACTTGCTATTTCGAATTAGTTATGGAGTGTAGATTACTTTTTCTTTGGTCAACTATATTTGCCTAATAATCCTTACAGTGTAATCTCGAAATTTCTTTCTTGTGCAATTAAAACAAACGTATGTCATCAAGGGTAAAAAAATACGACAGCATTGTTTTTATATCGGGAGAGTCCACGAAAGCTAAAGGCCTTTGGGGCCTTTCAAGTTAGACTGTAAAAGGATGCCTAAAAGTTGAACTACGTATTGTCTGTTTGGAGGAGCCAGGGAAAGAACTATACTGGCCATCCTTGGAGCAGAATTCGCAAAAGTACCTATCAAAAAGCGACAGTTCCCCTACAGCCCCTCGGTGAGCAAAAAGGAAAATGGAAGGAAAATGGATTAAATATCTAAAGACCCGCCACCAACGGTACTTGGTACTTAGACATCATACCAGTCTTCGTAGGCTGTTAAAAGACTGACCAGTTTAGATATTAACAAATTCAAATACTTTGTCATTTTATCATTATCTAGTCTGCTTTTGATTTTCATATTAATAATAAAGAAAAACATAAACAAACTTATAAAATTAACTTAATAATACTTGCTTACTCTCCCTGGAAAACACAATAAAAGACAAACTATTTATGCACCATTATTTTAATTTTCGCCCTATAGCTAAAAATTTTAACCGAGGGGGAATGGGAATATTAAGTTTGTAAACTGACCTTTAGATTTCTTTATGTTAAAATTCTCCTTAACTTTATAAACAGCTTACCTTGACTTTACTTTTGACCTTAGACTAAAAAATTTTCTTAACAAAAATAAAAATAATTAAAAAAGTAGTTGCAAAAATAAAAAAGAAAAGCCTAAAGGCATCAGCTTTCAGCTTTAAATATCCCAACCACCACGGCTGACTTACTACAATATGCTTTTTGATTTTCGATAATTGCATCTCTGGGGATCGTTTCGGCTCCTGCTGACTATAGCCTATTCCTGCAAAAGCAGGGGTAGATTCCACCCTTGTACAAAGCAGTAAGCCCTCTGTAAACCTTCTAATTAGCGAAGTGTAATGCACCGTTCAACAATGGTGGCATGTGTCACTTTGGATTTGAGATGTTTAGTGTTATGTTCGGCCGGTTGTTTAGGGGCTTACGAGATAAAGTTCAAGATATAATCATAAGTATTTCTAAATAGTGTTCTAAATAGTGAATTCAATTAATTAAAAAAAAATAAAATAAATATTTAGCTTAAAAAGTTTTTTTTAATAAACAACTTCTTAAACACTTACCGTTTAACATTTTTATTTATTTTTATACCTTTTTTTCTTCTTTTATTACTTAAAATTTGTTGATTCTTGCCAAAGCTTCCTGTTTTTATACTCTCCAAGATGGTACCGCATCGTTGGTAGTTCCGTGGTATGGAACTAGGTGCACTTAGAAACTATTGATCCCTACGAACTAGCAGATGGCCTTAAACAAAGTAAAGAGAACCATCTCTCCAAAAAAAAAAAAAAAATAAACCACTTATCTTTGTTTTGGTGGCAATCTACCACCGTTTCAAGGTAAAATCGAACGTATGTCGTAATGTCAAAGATTCTAACCAAAAACTTTTAAAATTCTGACATTTTTATGTCAAAACCAAAATAATTTATATTTTTAATAATATTTAAAAAGGTAGGAATATGCAGAAAAATAAAGTTAAGTTAAGAAAAATTAAGTTAATATAAATAAAGACATTTGTGTGAAAACATGCAAATCAATTTAAAAATAATAAAAAAATTAAGCATGCGTAGAGCAAATCACTGTTAATAGGGTTTTTGTGATGTCTATTTTATTGGTGCACTCTCTGGCAGCTGTCCGGTAATTTTTCAACTTATTAAACAAATATTTGTATAATTAATAATTTGTATAATAAAAATATAGAAGTAGATAATGGCTCTGATTCAGATAATATTGACACCGATACAGACAATGAATAATAAAAATTTTAGATATGTATATTTATAAGATTTGCATTTAAAATAGTACAATGTTAAATTTACATGATTTGTGAAAAAATGGTTTTACTTTTTTAATAAAAACTTTGAAATCGGAATTTTTGTTTAACATCATCATTTTGTTCCATTGCTCTGATTGACTAATGAATATTAGTGTGTGTGTGAATTGACGTGGAGTAATTATCACAAATTAAATATATGATAATATTAATAAGATTTATAATAAAAAAAGTAGATCTAAATCCAATAAAAACAGAACTATTACTATCCATGAACATTGAATGAATAAATGAAAAAAATTCGATTTTCTTTAAAGATTCTGTAAAAAATACAAGTAAAAGAAAATATAGGTTTTTTCTCATGCAAAAAAATAGTCATTATGCTCTAAAACTTATGTTTTATAAAAAATAAGTAAAGAAATACTAGAACTACATCGACACTACATTATACTCCTGATTACAGCACATAACAATGCGTGCTTCTTTTCTCTTGCGATTCCACTTACCTGGAGCGAGAATCGTTCATTGAAATCATGGCAACCTCTGTTTGCGGCCATTTTCCAACTGGCAACCATGGATTTTTATAATTAGTATATATAAAATTTTAATTTTGTATTAAAAATTGAAAAAAAAAACATGTGAGTGTAAACAATTAACACTGATATACATACCTGTTACAGCTGGCAACCCTAACGCTCGGCTGACTGAGAGCTAGAACATTTCTTTTCAATTTGTGACATTATTATCTTTTAAATAGTAAAAATTTCATTAAAAACATATTTAGTTTATAATTTATGTTAAGCAATTAATCTACAAAATTATTAAAGATTAAATAATACGGGTTAATTTTATAGCAACCTATCCTAACCATTGCTATTTTAACATTGATTTAAAATTGGTTGTATCAAAAAAATATCGCAATCCGGGACCTTTAAAGAAATATATAATTTTGTTACATTTTTTCATAATGCATGGGAAAGACGAGTTTCTGTTAGCCTTTTTTATGATGTTATTGTGTGAGGGTTTAATTATTTTAAAAAGGAAACGTTTATTTCATTTTATGTTAAGGTTAAAAAATTAAAATAAGTTAAGAAAGATTAAGTTAGGATTATGCAGAAATATGAAATTAAGTTAAAATAAGTTAAAGTAACACAAGAAGAGATAAACATTATGTGATCAAATGGTTTCAATTACACGCATAAATTAAAGATTAAGTTAAGTTAAGTTAAATTAGGAAGATAACCAACTTTTATCTTTCTTAACCTATTTTAATTTTTTAACCTTAACATAAAATGAAATAAACGTTTTCTTTTTAAAATAATTAAACTCCCACACAATAAAATTATAAAATAGGCTAACAGAAACTCGTCTTTCCCATGCATTATAAAAAACATAACAAAATTATTTATTTTTGATACAATATTTATTTAAGAAATTAACAAATTATCGGGACAGCTGCCAGAGAGTGCACCGATTAAATAGAAATCACAAAAACACTAGTAACAGTGATTTGCTGTGCATTCTTAATTTTTTTATTATTTTTAAATTGATTTGCATGTTTTCACACAAATGTCTTAATTTATATTAACCTAATTTTTGTTAACTTAACTTAATTTTTCTGCATAATCCTACCTTAAATGTTGGGTATCTTCTTAACTTAACTTAATTTTTAATTTATGTGTATAATTGAAAGCATTTGATCACATAATGTTTATCTCTTTTTGTGTTACTTTAACTTATTTTAACTTAATTTAACAGGACCGAAGCGGTCCCATCTTGGAGAATACAAGGACTTTTTAATACAGGACTTTCCCAAAATAGATCATATTTAAATTTTATTGCTTAGAACCGGTGAAACAGGTCCTATTTTATTTATAAATAAAACTAAAGTACAAAAATTTTAATTAAAATTTAATTTAAGGAATTTCGGTGTGTGTTTTATATTCTTTGATACTATTAGAAGTATATTAAGATTATTAAATGCTAATTAATGAAGAGCATAAAAGTAGAGTAAAGAACATTATTGGGTATTATAATTTAACAGACAAAATGAAAAAAAAATATTTAAAAGTAACTGCTTTATTATTTAGCAAAGTTTTAATTTTGATTTTTTCTTTCTATGCTTTCAAAAACTAGACATAAAAGAACGAAGTGGCAGGCATTGTTTTGCTGGAAACTCTTTAGAAAGATGTTTATAATAAAAATCGAATATGCCCCCTCTCAGAAAGGTGCGGAACATTTGTTAAATATACAAAGTATAAAAAAATTCTACTTTAATCGCTTATAACTTTGTAAGTATTGGTTGTAGAGACAAATTAAAGATAAAAAAGTTTCTTTAGTAAATCCCCTGTATGACAGAATTAGTTAAAAATCGCAAAATGCATTATGCTTGTTCCAAAAAAGCTATAAACAAACAATAAAGGCAGAAAAAGCTATTTTTTTGCGCGATTTTTTTGGACTCATCAGATTTTTGTGAGGAGCTTCATATTTAGCCAAAAACAATATATCATGGTTAAACGTTACTTTAAATTTTATTTGTTCGGTTTGATAGTTTTTGCATAATAATTTTGCAATCCAATTTCGTTTGAAAAAATTAAATTTTGAAATTAGTAGATGAAATTAACTTAGACATTTAATTTGTTTATATTTTTTTAAAATTAACTTAAAATTTTTTTTAAAATAAAATCCTTCGCCCTTTGGGAAAATTGTTTAAGGATATGAAAAATAAAATTGCTTATAAACAAATTGACTATCTCTACGTAATTTTGATATTTTTTTTATTTAAATATTTTAAAAGTAAAAAAAAGATTTTTTTTGGTATAATTATATATTATAATTAATTATATATAATATATTTATTATATAATTATTATATATATATATATATATATATATATAATAATATATATATATATATATTATATATATATATATATATATATATATATATATATATATATATATATATATATTTATATATATATATATATATATATATATATATATATATATATATATATATATATATATATATATATATATATATATATATATATATATATATATATATATATATATATATATATATATATATATATATATATATATATATATATAAAAAATAAATGTGCAAAATTTTTTTTAAAAAATTAACAAAATTTTGGAAATTTAAAAATTAATTTTTTCCCCCGTATAAAGTTTTATCTAGCCGAATATGGAGGTCCTCAGAAAAATCTAAGGGTTCAAAAAATCCATATAAAACTATTTTTTTGTCTTGTTTTTTTGTTTGTGGCTATTTTGCAAAAAGTCTAATTATTTTAACGATTTTTTGTAATTTTTTCTTGGGGAAATTTTTTAAATTTTTTCCCCAAAATTTTTTTTTCCCCAACCTTTTTTTGGGGGAAAAAAAAAATTTTTTTTATTTTTTTTAATGTTTTGTGTTGTTAAAATAATTTGACGAAAAGTTCAGATCTTGTCCGATGTAATCAATATTTCTCTGAATTCCAATATATTATTAAAGATGGGTGATTTCTGATAGAAATCTTCTACTCTAAGATCCGAATTAGGGATGACCCTAAAAACTATTTTTCAGCGGCTTTTTTCTATCGACTCTCAGAAGATGGTCGACTTTATACCTGGCGACGACATCATCAGGCTACTACCTCGAAATAACCGTTTTTTATACGCATCTCTGTCTAAACGCCTCTCTGTTAGGGTCGTATTAATCTCGACTATCATAACCGGTGGTAAGCTATAACCTTAATCGGTTCCGGAGAGAACGCCAGAGTGTTTCCTACTTCCCAACTCGCCTGATCCAAAGGCTCTGGATTCATTACGCATCAGCTTGTCGTATTGGGTTGGGTTATTGTTTAGATTCGTCGTTTCGACGTTTTGGTACGACCCTGGTCCAAAGTCGTATCGGGAAATTCATGATACCAGAAGGGAGGAGGGTTGCTTTCACCATCGCAACACTCAAATTCGTTGTCACACTCAAATTCGTTGGTACTTCATCCAGCCAGATGTTCAACTCTAAAGTCTTTGGTGCCAAAATCGACTGCTTTTGGTACTCCTGTATATATAATCCAATTTTGTTAATTAGTTATAACATGGAAGGGAATGTTATTAAATTTGGTGTGGTTAGTGTCCATTAAACTTAAGTGTACTTCATCACTTTAATTTTATTTTTATATTCAGACAATTTTGAATTTATGTCATGTTCTGATTCAATATATTATAGTCCTTTGACTCATTGTTTATAATATATATTATCACTTTCTTTGTTGTATTATTTAGCGTATCGTTTCCTATAATAACTATCACCCAAAGTCACACGCTTTAGTTTTCTGGCCATATAATTAGATATTTGCCTGTTAAAATGTCACACAAACTTTCTGGCGTAGTCTGATAGACTACCGAATAACTTTGTTCTTCCCTGACGTATATAAACATTTTACTAATTTCGCTAAAATATAACAGTTTATTGTAGACCAACAGAAAAGAGATTAGGTAAAGCAATGCAAGAAGGATTTGTTTAATTGAAGTAGTCTGTCAGATTACTTGTAGAATAGTGAATTTAACAGGATCACAGATTTGCTATAAATTTGTACGTATTTATAATATTCATTTAGTAAATAATTTTTACCTTTTTAATAAATTTAAAAATAAATAAGACAGATAATCATATTCCACGATTTTGAATAAAAATGCGCATATTACCTTCCCAAAAAGAATACTTCTGTAAAATACATAAATTTTCCCCAATAGTTTCGGTGTGTTAAAGTAGATTTTCTAAGAACACTTTTTTATAGAAAAAAACTTACAAGCAATATGGCTAACATAAAAAATATTATTATTGTTTCCAAAAGGTAAATTTGCGTTTTAATTTGATACAACACAACTTTTACGGTCACACTAATTAAACATATGGATCGCATTGAAACAGTAAAAAGCTATTTTGTTCCAAATTACCTCAAATGAAAAACTATTTTGGGTTGCCAAGCGTATCAGGATATACGATATCTTTCTCAGGAAGTAGATCATTAATAACTGTGCCAGAAGTTGGTTTTGTTAAATTGTAAAGATGACCATTTTTTGTTGCACTATGTATACCGGGTGATACATATTATATATTAGTACTATTTCTTTTATTTGAAGGTTTTAACCAGAACTTGTATTAAATTATAATTATACAGTACAGTGTCCCCCGGTTTGTCCATCCATCCTTTTTTTTCGCAAGTTTTCTTGGGGCGCACCATAATAAAGGCAAGAGAAATGGGGAAAAGTAAATAATGTATTTTTTAACGTTTTTTTTTTTTTGAGTTTTTTTTTTTTAATATTACTGGATATGAATGGTACTGGATGTGTTCCATGAATATCTAAATACTATTAAGACTTTAACTTATGTTGATCACTAAAAATATGGTTACATAGTAATTTGTATTTAACCCATTGAATTACTTTTTGTAGGGCTATTTTTTTAATCTCTGATATTTAAGAGTAGTTTTATTTATCCAAGTAAAAGAACTTTTGATTTTAAAGAGTAAGTAATAATGGCCCAGTCGTTTTTAAAATGTTTTCGAACTATTACCTATCATTTTGATTAAAGGTTTTATTTTTAAAATAATCCCAAATTATATTTGATACAAACTTAACCTTTTTTTTCATTGGTAAAAATGGTATTTAAAAAATTGCTGCTGGTTTATGTGTTAAGTTGCTTATTGTTAACTTATAAACTTGAAAAAAAGCTTTATTATGTTTATAACCGGCGTAACTCTTGCCATTTGCGCAGTAACTCCATGGAAAATGAATCAAGTTTATTTTCTGTTTACCGTTCGTAGCAAATCCGTAGGTTTGTAGTCACAGCCAATAAATAAGATATTAAGATGGTGGTCACTTGAATAAGTACGTAGTTATAGGCAACTGTTCACGGATTCCATCTGACGCGATGTGAGTTTGAATCCAATAAAATTCTGAAGTAAAGTACTTTCAGTTTTAATTAAATACCGGGTCTTGTCAGATCAGCTAAATTAAGCACCGTTGGTCGTTGTTAGTAGTTTGATGGTTCACCATAGATAAACCTAGATCTAAACTTGATGACATTATGCTCAGACATTAATAAAGGGTAGCTTAAAGGTAGTTTACAGTCCTTGGTGGAAGTACCACGTTGTCTAAAAGCTACCTACCGTAAAATTCAAGATTAACTGTTCCATACATGGACATCGATGAAGGAATTGGAGAAAGACGGGTTTAACATCGAAAAACCCTTCACCCACGGTACCCTAGTACTTGGGCATCAAGTCTTTATGGCTTGCTAGAAAGGTAGGAAAAAAACAGCCCTGTTATATATAATAACAAAAAGTTAGACTTTCTTTGGGCATAGAGGCTTCTTAGTAATCATATCCTACCAGGATCTTTGATTTTTCTTTTCTTTTTATTAAGGAGGCTCTATTCCCAAAGAAAGTCTACCTTTTTGTTATTATATATAACAAGGCTTAAGAATTTTAATAAATATATTGTATTGCAGTTTGGGTAAAAATACTGCGTTTTCCCTCTTTTTAAATCACGTTTTCAGTCGTTCTACACGTCACCTACTTGGAATTGGCAAAAGAGCTCATTCGAAATTCACATTCCAGTGAACTAATGGGAAGCCAGTTTTCGCTAAGTGTGTTGTGTAAGCGACTTCTGAATATTTTTGCGTAATACACCTACATGGCGCACATTAACATCTTAACCTGTCGATACTAAGACTGGTTGGTTTAGAATTTCTTGATGGGATGGTGCTAGTTGCTTTGAATGTTTAGCTGTATTAGATTACAGTTGTTCTTAAGGTAACTGCTTCGCTGTCAAGGGTGTCTACGGCCTACATTCCGTGTGACCATCCCCAACAAGGGTGAAACACGTGTAATCGGATTGGCTGGACCCGGGGTTATCCATTTATTACCAGGATGTTTGACTTTGTTTTTCCTTTTATTAAGGAGCCTCTATGCCCTTATCGAGAGATACAAGAGCACGCTATCTTCGCCTATGGTGAACCATTAAACTACTAACAACGACTAACGTTGCTTAATTTAGCTAGTAAAGGTATGTAAAAAAGAATTGACGACCGCCACAGTACTTGGTAAATTTGTCTTGTTGGTTTTAATTTTTTTAAGCTCTATGTAATTTATTAAACTGAACAAAGTCATCCTTTATTTTAAATTGTAAAATAATACTTTCTGAACTTAATGAGAATATTCTAAATTTTTTTGAATAAATGAGTATATTTACAGCCCGATTTGATGTAAAATATTAAATAAGAATTTTAAGTTATTAAAAAGGTATTAAAAAAAACCCAGAAGCTTTGCATAAACACTACTGCTGCTGGTCGTAGTCTAGTTGGTATTCCATGTAGTTCAAGGTGCTGTTAAATGTAATATTTCCTGTTTCAGTGCTTAAACAACATTGACGGAACAGGAATAAAATGTAGTACTTAGGCATCAAGCTTCCATGGGTTGCTATGAAGGTAAAGAAAAAACCTTTTAAACCACGCTGCAGCTGTTCGTAGTCTAGTTGCTATTCGGTGTAGCTCAAGATTCTGTGGAAAGTAATTACTGCATGTTTCAGTGCTTGGACAACGTTGACGAAATAGGGTTAAATGGGTTAACTATTTAAAAACTGGAAAACCACGGTACCTAGTATTTGGGCTTTATACAGGCCTTCGGAAGCTGCTTTAAAAATAAAAAAATCCCTAAATTTTATTTTTTGCAGATGATTTACTTCTTTGCCTTTTGCCATTTTTTGGTTTACGGTTGTTACTCTCGCCAACATTTTTTAAAAAAATATTTGCAATTTTTAAAAGTTTTACAAAAAAAAAATTTTAAATTTAAATTAAAAAATTTTTTAAAACGGTTAAAATTCAAATATGAAAAGCATACTTAATCTTTTTTTAAAAAAAAGGTTTATAAACTGCTTAATTTTTTTTTGAAATTTAAATAATTTGTCAAATTTCCCTTATTTTTGGTTATTTTTCTTTTTTAATTGCCCCTTTCCTAAAAAAATTCAAAAAATTTTTTCAAAAAGAAATTTTTTCAACCCTAAGAATTTCAAATTCCGAATTTTTTTTAAAAAAAAATTTCTACTTCCTTCCCAAAATTTTTTTTTTTTCCTTTCCATTATTTAACCACCTTTTAAATTTAAAATTCCAAATTTTTAATTTGGAAAAAAAAAAATTTAAGCAAAAAAAATAAATTTTAAAAAATCCCAATTGATAATTAAAAGTCTCCGAGTTTTAGAAAACCCCAATTTTTAACAATTAAATTTTTTTCCAGGTTCCTCCCCTTCCCCTACCCATTTCTTTTTTTTGCATCCCTTTTTAATTTTCTTCTTTTTCCCCCAAATAAATTTTTTTAGTTCCCTAAAAAAAATAATTTAAATTTTCTATTCTGGAAGGGGGCCCCAAAATTTATTTAATTTTTTTTTATTGTAAATTGTTATAAATATTTTTTTTTTTAAATTTAAAAACCTTTTTAATAATTTTTTATTTATAAGATACCCAAAGTATGTTAATATTTGGGTTTAAGAAAAAAAAAACAAATAAAAATATTTGTAACCACTGACAATAAATTAGCCAAGTTCAGTTAAAAAATAAATTTACATTTACATCTAAGAAGGTGTAAAACGCAGACCTGTGTTACCGTTAAGCCTAATCTAATACAAAACAGATGCCAAATCAGTGACTTTTTAAATTCAGATCTGAATTTAAAGTTCATACTTTTAAAAATAATGGCGTGCACTGGCAGGTGGTCTGGTTTAGTCCTATCTTTAAGTCGGCTCAATTGGCTTGCAACAGTCTGTCGATATGCCTATCTGATTAGTATGTATAAGTCAACTGCTGCATTCTTAATCGCTGATATTCCGAAGACAGTTACTTGTCAAAAATGGAGAAGCGTATCTCGAATTGATATTAGTCGTTTTTGAAACGAATTATATTTATAATCCATTTTTTCAATTTTGCGCAGTCGGATTACATTTCTTATTACTTATAACATACAGTAAAATCTCATTGTTATTTATATAATGCACCTGCAGTGGGGTCGTTCAATCATTTTGGAATAATTAAAAGGATGATGAGTCTGATATTAACTTAAGGTTCATGTTAATTTTCATAAAGGAAGGATGTCCCTAATCAGTAGCGTACACAGGTATTCCTTGTAAAGGGAAGAGGAAGGTGGTTTTAGTCCAATTTTTTTTCAGGTAATAAAATTTGAAATCACCAAAACCCAAAATTTGTTTTTTTAAGAAAAAATTTTTTAAAAAATCCCATAAATTAAAAAATAACACTACTGGTATTATTATTGCTTTACACATGATGATTAGTCATCAGAAGCAAAATACTTTACACTTTTGATGGTAAGAATATTCTTAGGCCTATTAAACTAATTAACTGAAGTTTTAAGTTATTCTGTAAAAATCTTTACAAAACCAACGTTACAAAAGCACAAGGTGCAGATTTTTTTTTTATATTAAAAAAAAAATATTTACATAAACGTTCTTCTTCTTCTCTGGGAGCCGTCTTGATTCACTTTCGGAGGCAGCGCAGCCTCTTGGGCTTAATCTCCCATTATCTTTTATACCAATCCTTCCATTAGTCTTGTTCCTTCTACAAGTCAAAACCCCAAACTGGTTGTTATATTTCCTTGGGCTCTTTTTTGGCCCCCAAAAAATCCCTTTTTTGTAATTCAAAGCTTCACATTCGCACAGGATAGGGAGGCTTTTTTCCCCCCCTGTCGACATTTTGCAACGGGGGCCCATTTTGAGCCTATCTTGTGTGGTTTTCTCTTAGGTTACCCTGCCCTGTTAGTTTAAACCCCACTGTTATAAAAATATTTTCCTACTTTGTCTGAGTTCCTTCCTTCGTTCTTTTGGGTGGGTCCGAAGTTTTCCATTTCTAATTCTACTGGGTTTCTCCAGTATTCCTCGTGTTTGTTTGGGGTCTTCCCTTTTTTTGCTCTCGTGCTGTTTTTGGGGGCACCCCGGGGGGGGTTCTGGTCCAAAGTATGGTGTGGATGACCCCCTTTTTCAAGCTTATCCGTTTTTCGTTGCCTTTTATTCCGAATGTTGGTACCCAAAAGAGTTTCTCTTTTTCGTTCTCCCAGGACTTCCCGTTCTTTTTTGGGATTCCCATGTCAGCTTGGCTGTCTGTTAAAGCAGCGGAAGCAGATCCGCTTTTTTTTATAAGCCCTTCTGTTATTTTCTTTTGCACAGTCCCAGTTAAGCATATATTTCTGTTTGAAATAAAATTTTTGTGTTTCCCTGGTGGAATGGAGAATTGTGAATTTCTCATTTCACTGTACACCCCCGCCCCATTTCCCCCCTTTTTGGGTTTTTGGAACCATCCTATACCAGATAATGTCCCCAACCTTTCCGGGGAGATCGGGTTGCTGCCACTCACTTCGATCTGGAATTTTAACCTCAAAGTTTTTGTTGAATGAGTATTGGGGAATCATCTGGTCTGTTCTCTCGTCTACATGAACGTTAGTCTCTTTAATATAGTTCTAGTTCTGCTTTTAAAACTGAGGTTGGATATGTATTGCTCTAAAATCATAAAATAAAATAAAGTCCACATATTGCAGTGCCATTTCTATATTGTTTTATGAAGGTCAACGGCATTTCCAATTGTCCTCTGAGCAAGCACCAAAAACATCGTTTTTATACAGGGGCTTCAATGCTCAAATATCAAAAAGTGTATTCCCGTTTATTAAATCCATATGTTACTTTCTCATTAAACCGGAAGGAATTAATAAACACATACACACAAAACATTTTTTTTATTTTTAAAAAATTATATTTTAATAGGAAAATTGGCGTTTTTTGTGGGTGCGTCAATTTTTTTTAAAATTCATGTATATTTTGTCAGTTAATTTTAGCTTGCAGTCAAATTTGCTTGCCAAGGCAATCAATTACGACATATGCATTGGGTCGTAAAATATTCTGCCTGATTAGCTAATCGCCATTAAAAATTTAAAAAAAACAAAAAATTTTTTAACCTTAAAAAATTTTTTAAAAACCCAAAAAAAAAAAAGGGGGGTTTGGGGGGAAAAAAATTTTTTTAAAAAACCCCCCAAAAGGTTTTAAAAATTTTTTTTTAAAAGGGGGTTTTTAAAATTTTTAAAAAAAAAAAAATTAAAATTTTGGAAAAAAAAAATTTTTTTTTTTTAAAAAAAAAATTAAAGGGAAAAAAAAAAAAAAATTTTTAAAAAAAATTTTTTTGGGGGAAAAATTTTTAAAAACCGGGGGGGTTTTTAAAAAAAAATTTTGGGCCCCCAAAAATTTTGGTTTTGGGGGCCAAACCCTTTTTTTCCCCCATTTGGGGTTTTTCCCTTTTAAAAAAAATTTTGGGAAAAAAAATTTTTTTTTTTAAAAAATTTTTTTTAAAAAAAAAAAAAAAAATTTTTTAAAAAAATTTTTTGGGGGAAAAAAAATTTTTTTTTTTGGGGAAAAAGGGGGGGGGGTTTTTTTTTTTTAAAAAAAAACCCCCAAAAAAAAAAATTTTTGGGGTTTTTTGGGGCCCCCTTTTTTAAAAAAAATTTTTTTTAAAAGGTTTTTTTCCCTTTTTTTTTTTTTAAAAAAAAGGAAAAAAAAAAAATTTTTAAAAAAATTTTAATTTTAAAAAAAATTTTTAAAAAAAAATTTTTTGGGGGGGGGGGCCCCCCCCCTTAAAAATTTTCCCCTTTTCCAAAAAGGTTTTTTTTCCCCCAAAAAAAAATTTAAAAAATTTTGGAAAAACCCCCCCAAAAAAAAAACCCTTTTTTTTAAAAAAACCTTTAAATTTTTTTTTTCCCGTTTTTTTTGGGTCCTTTTTTTGGGTTTTTAAAAATTTTTTTTAAAAAAAAATTTTTTAAAAAAAATTTTTTTTTAAAAAAAAAAAAAAAAAAAAAGGGGAAAAAAAAAAAAGGAAAAAAAAAAAACCCTTTTTATTTAAAATTTTTTTTTTTGGGGGGGTTTTTTTTTTGGGGCCCCCCCCCACCTTTTTAAAAATTCTTTAAAAAAAAAAAAACCCCCCCCTTTTTTTAAAAAAACCCCCCGTCCATTTTTTGGGGGGGTTTTTTTTTTTTTTAAAAAAAAATTAAAAAAAAAAAATTTTTTTTTAAAAAAAGGGTTTTTTTTTAAAAAAATTAAAAAAAATTTTTTTTTAAAAAAAAAAAAAAAACCCCAAAAAAAACCCCTTTTTTTTGGGGGGGGAAAAAATTTTTTTATATTTTTTGGGGAAAAATTTTTTTTAAAAAAAAAAAATTTCCTTTTTAAAAAAAAAGGGTTTCCCAAAAAATGGGGAAAAAAAAAAAAAAAAAAAAATTTTTTTTTTTTTTAAAAAAAAACCCGGGGGGTTTTTTTTTTTGGGGGTTTTTTTTGGGGTTTTTTTTTAAAAACCCTCAAATTTTTTTAAACGCCCAATTTGGGGGAAAAAAAAGGGGGGAAAAAAAATTTTTTTTTTTAAAAAAATTTTTTTTTTTTCCCCCTTTTTTTAAAAAAAATTTTAATTTGTTATTTTAAAAAAAATTTTTTTTTCCTTTAAAAAAAATTTTTTTTTTAAAAAATTTTTGGGGGAAATTTTTTAAAAAATTTTTTTTAAAAAATTTTTTAAAAAAAAAATTTCCGGTTAAAAAAATTTTTTTTAAAAAAAAAAAACCCCCCCCAAAAAAAGGGGGTTTTTTTTTGGGTTTTTTTTTTTTTAAAAAAAAATTTTAAAAATTTTCCCCCCCTTTTTTTTTCCCTTTTTTTTTTTAAAGTTTAAAATTTTTGGCCCCCCCCAAAAAATTTGGGGGGTTTTTTTGGGGGCAAAAAATTTTAAATTTTTTTTCCAAATTTTTTTTAAAAAAAATTTTTTTTTTAAAAAAGGTTTTTTTTTAAAAAGGAAAAATTTTTAAAAAAAAACCTTTTTTCCCCCTTTTTTAAAAAAAATTAAAAAAAATTTTTTTTTTTTTAAAAAAAAAAAAATTTTTTTAATTTTTTAAAAATTTTTTTAAAAAAAAAAAAAAAAAAAAAATTTTTTTAATTTAAAATTTTAAAAAAAATTAAATTGGGGGGAAAAAAAAGGTTTTTTTTTTTTTTTTAAAACCCTTTTTTTTTAAAAAAAATTTTTTTTAAAAATTTTTTTTAAAAAAATTTTTTTTAAAAATTTTTTGGGGTTTTAAAAAAAAAAAAAAAAAAAAAATTTTTGGGAAAAAGGAAAATTTTTTTTAAAAAAAAAAAAAATTTTTTTTAAAAATTTTTTGGGAAATTTTTTTTTTTCCCCGGGGGGGAAAAATTTTTTTTTTTTTGTTTGTTTTTAAAAATTAAAAAATTTTTTTTTTAAGGGTTTTTTTACTTTTTTTTTTTTGGCCCAAAAAAATTGGTTTTTAAAAAAAATTTAAATTTTTTTTAAAAAAAAATTTTTTTTTAAAAGGGGGGCCCAAAAAAAAAAAGTTTTTTGGGGGGGGGGGGGGTTTTTTTAAAATTTTTTTTTTTTTTTTTTTCTTTAAAAAAAAAAATTTTAAAAAAAAAAAAATTTTAAAAAAAAACCAAAATTTTAAATTCCCCTTTTCCCCTTTTTTAAAAAAAAATTAAAAAAAAAAAACCCTTTGGGGAAAAAAATTTTTTTTTTTTTTAAAAAAAAGGGGAAAAAAGGGGGGGCCCCCCCCGGGGGGTTTTAAAAACCCAATTTCCCCCCACCCAAAATTTTAAAAAATTTAAATTTTTTTTTAAAAAAAAAAAAAATAAAAAAAAATTCATAAAAAAACCCCGGGGGGCCAAAACCCAAAAAAAAAGAAAACCCCTTTTTTAAAAAAAAAAATTTTTAAAAAACCCCAAAAATTTTAAAAAAAATTTTTTTTTAAAGGGACCAAAAGACACTCATAAATCAGCTGTAGGTGTCACAGCAACGATATGACGTCATAAAGTTTTTTTTTATGTAAAAGGTGGTCGTGTGACACATTTTTTAAAGGTTTTTACATGCCGAATGCTGCCATAAATTTTTAGATCCTTATGTCAAATCACTTTTGTAATAGCATCAATTTTTATTTTTCCCAGTTAAGTATGTTCTACCTTGATTTTTATTACTTTTGGTGAATTTTTACAGGTGTAATAATTGGTTACTTTGACTTTATGATTTCTTGACATGTTTGTCAAAGATATTAGTTGTCAGTCTAAAGTACTTTTATTTTTGTAGAGTCAAAGTTATTCTTTTCTGGTTTAAAATGGCTAGATCTTCAGAAAAAAAATTCCAAGCTATTTTAATTTACGGAGAAACTCATCGTAATTTTCATGCTTCTCTTAGAATGTTCAACGAACATTTTTCAAAACGTCCTATTTGTAGCAAATACTTCTGGATACTAGTGTCTAAATTTAGGAAAAAAATACTAGTAAAAATTGCCCCCAGATTAAGAAGACCAAAAATAGGTGAAGTAACCAAAGTTTTGGCTAAAATGATACACGATCTGACGCAATCGAAGTGAGTGGCAGCAACCCGATCTCCCCGGCATGGATGGAGACATCATCTAGTATGGATGGTTCCAAAACCGAGCAGGGAAGTGGAGCGGGCGTATATAGTGCAATGGGGAATTTACAATTCCCGATTCCACTAGGACCACACAGTTCTGTATTCAAACGGAAATATATGCTTTACTGCACTGTGCAAATAAAAATAACAGGAGGGCTTATAAAAACAAGCGGATCTGCATAATAACAGACAGCCAAGCGTCACTAGGAGCACCCCATACCTTTAAATTAATGAACTGGCCATTTTGTTATGTTTTTTAAAATAATAAATGTGTCACAAAAACAGGTCTGTCATTTATGATATTATAAAATGATCACAGAGTTTTATTTTAAAGTTGTTTTTAGGTCCATTTTCTAACTGGCGAGAAAAATAAACAAAATGAATTGATAATATGGCGCAAATATTATCGCATTTTTATCAGAAAACTTTCAAAAATTAGGGGTACGTTAAGAAAAAAAAATCTTGTTTTTGTCAGAAACATCTTTGGATCATCTTCTTTTTCATTGTTCTTATAGAACGACAAAACCGAGGTCACGTTAACGTAACCTTCATACTGTTTTTTTAGTGAATTCTTTTTCCTTACATCTCTCACCACCCACAATTGATCCCTCATCATCTCATAAAAAAATGCAAGTCACTCGAATTATATCAATCAGGCGCCAGAAAACTGGCCAGGAAGGCCGCCAACAAACGATCAATAGAACTGTTGAATTTCTTTGACTTTTTTTTTCTTCAAGACATTTACTGCCATATTATGTAGGTTTGGACATGTGTGAAAGAATGCCGCGTGATGAAGAGATTATTTTTGGGAAAATAAAAGGTGCAGCTATGGGGATGATAAATTGTTTTTTGCGATTGATGCTTTGTATCAGCTGAGATGGAAATAATAAATCTAAAATATGAGGTACTTTTAAAGTTTAATTCTGTTGCATTAATTTATTGGTAATAAAGAGGATACTTTTTGCTAGTACAGTGTAAATAGGTATTAGATACTTATAAGGTATCCCAAGAACAGAACAAAGTGCAATTATGCAGTAAAACTTGTCTATAACGGCCACCATAAAATTAAGAATAATTAACCTTTATAGAAGGGTGGCCAGTATTACCAGATAACAGTTGTTTAAACATTCGAGACTACAACATTTTCCAGTTTTAAATTGTTTGTTGCCTCAAGTGCTTTTTGTTTAAATAAGGGTTTAGATATTAAAACATTTTTACCTCTTGCTTTGCAGAACCAATTATTGTGGACAACTTGATCTACTGCCAAATCTCCCGATTTCTAGAATTTTCTTTTTTTCTTCTAAATTAACACTTTCTTCACACATATGATTTAGTTTAGCTTTATTCCTGATAATATCAGTTATTTGGGATTTTCCAACAACAAACTTTTCAGCCAGTTTTCGCAAACCCAAAGCGTACTTTTTACTTTTCGCGATAACATTAATTTTTTTCTTCGGTGACAAACGATTTTGTTTTGGGGACATGATTAAATACTTTTCGATTCCAAAGACGATAACTTTATTCTTATCGGTTTAAGACATAACTAAAAATATAATGTTAAGTTAATCCCACAAGCCACGAATGATATTTGAACCTGGCCATAAAAATTATTGTTGGGTATTTTCATCTTTAAAATTTGCAGAATTCAATCATAAAATAATAAAATACAAAGTAGCCCAAAGAATTTTCGGCCAATATAAAAAGGTTGATTTACCTGAAATAGGTTAAAAAAATTAGATTTTTCTGGCCGTGGCTGTTTTATAAGGGTGTCCATTATCTAAGGGTTTTTATATACGGGATTTCCTTTAAAGCAGATTTTTGTTACCTTGAAAGTGGCCGATAACACAGGTGGCCGATATAAAAGGATGTCCGTTAACACAAGTTTTACTTTATTTAAATACTTTTATTTATCTCTATTATTTTTTTATCCCATAGTAAAGGAAATAGAGAGGACAGTGTTGAAATCAAGCAACTTTCTAACGAAATTAATATTTGTTTCCCGGGATTCTTTGTAGTAATACTTTTTAATCTACAGGTATGGTCTATTTGAACTGGTAGATAGAATACATGTCGATTTATTTCAATCAGTTGTTCAGCGCCGACTCCACTTTTTACTAATGAGTGTCACCGCAGTGGCTTGGGACGGTTTGAATTTGTATTATATATTTTTAATTCAATTGAATTACTGTAGTGCTATATAAGTGTTAAATAGGTATATATGGTTTTTAAAATTCAAGTGAAAATTAGAAAAAAAAATCGGCTAAACTAGAGCAAAAGTAAACAACCAGTTGCCCAATATTGGGTTGCTTGCATATAAATAAAAACCAGTATGGAAACGTAGTGCAAATAACAGAGAAAAAGGATATACAAAAAAAAATTGGCGTAGCCAAATGAATAAACTTGTTTCGAGACTAATTTACTAAAATAAATAAAAAAAATTAAGATATAAATAAAGCAATGGCCTATTTTATTAGGTACTTAAATATTTTTTTCCTACACAATATTCTCTTATTTACTATAAATCTAATTTAATTTAGATCACACAAATTACTAATTAATAATTGACACAAAATCTTTGTTTATTTGACATGATTTTAGTTATAAAATTTAACAACATGCTTATTTGCTCCTTTAAAAAATATTGTTTAGCAGAATGGACTTTACTTCGTTGGATTTAAAAAAAATCTTTGATAATTGATTAATTTTATTTGTCACCATTGTTAACCACCATTTTTTCTTTTTCGTAAATATGCCTCTCTACTACTTTTCATAAGACTAAAATGTATTTACGATAGCAGTTTTATTTTCTATATAAAAATATTAAAATATATACTGAAAAACTTTCTATTTAAGGTAAATCTAGTAAAAACTTTTGGATATACTAGGCAGGGTTTTGTCTGTCCCTTTAGTGCTTACTTATTTTATCTAGTCCTTACGAGCTTTTTTCTGTATATAATATCCGAAATTTTAAAATAACTCGCACCTTTAATATTTTAATAAATGTTAACAAATCAAAACTTTAAGAAACCCTAACCAAATATAAAAACATTAGTAATTATAATATGCATATCGAAAATTAGGATTAATTTGTTTTAAGTTGATATGCCGTCACATAGTCTAGGCTGATTACGTATAAAACATACTTAGACACTTCAGAACCTTCTAGTGTTGCCGAGAAAAACCATTATCGTGTAGTCTCGCGAAAATGCTCCTTCTTTTTCTCTTGTCTTATCTCGTGTCGTTTTTCTCGTAATACAAATGTGATGTATATAAATATATACATCCAAGTAGTTCCTGGGCTTTTGTGCTTAATATCCAATTTTCTTTTATACCAATCCTCCCACTAGTCTTGTTCTTTCTAGAAGTCTGTATAACCCCGATACTGGTTGGTTGACATATTCCTGTAGGCTTATTTTCGGTTGCCCAAATAATGCCTGTCTTTTGTGGTTCAACGCTTCACTTTCGTACAGGATGTGGTTGGTTGTTTTTCCCCCTTATCGCACATTCTGCAACTTGGGTCGCCATTGTGTAGGTGTCCTTTTAGGTTATCGTGCCCTGTTATGCGAAGTCTTTTCCTACTTTGTTCAAGTAGTTCTTCTTCGATTTTTTTGGTTGGGCCCTAAAGTTAAAATTTGATAAATTTAATACATCCATACCTTTAAGCAAATCTACACAATTTTTTTAAATTTAAAAAGCGCAGACTTAAAACAAATTTTTTTTGCGTTTTAAATACATAAAATTATAATTTAAACAAAAAATGTCACTGATTTTAAATGCACATTTCTTAAAAAAATTTAAATCCAGAATTTAAGTATAAATTTTTAAGTTTCTTTTTCGCATAAGTTTAATTTTTTTCTTTTTTTTTTTTTTTTGATTTACTTAGTATTAATAATTAGCTTAAATTCAAAGGAATGAAGTTACTTAGCCATGTGTGAGTTTTATTTGGAAGGTTTTTAACAAATAGTTTTTAACGCGCGCAAACGGTTAGAACTAAAGAGATTCAAAACCACTTAAGTAAACTCTATCTAAGAAGTTCTATCAACCTTACTTTTTAATTTTTTTCATAAATTTAGGCTTAACGGAGACACAAGTATATCTAATCCTTCAAAAATCTAGGGGCAGTTAGCAAGACCTACAACCTCGACGTGTCAAATGCATGGTGTAATGTGATTTTAAAATAACTGTCTGATTTTGGCACAGTTGCTAGATACATACTAATAAAATGTTATGTTTATTCTGGCCTGCAGGCAACAAATCGTCTTTTGCCCTGACCTACGCCCTAAACATATTTGACGCAGGCCACATTAAAAAAGCCTTAATTTTCAAAAGTTTTTAAGATAAAAAAGTTATAGGTTACGCCAAAATAAATCCACTTATAAAGTTTTAAACATTTTTTTTCAAAATGATGGAACCAGGATCGAAGGGAAAAGAAAATCTAATTTATTATAAACCCTATTTCCAACAACTTGCTCTTTTTCATACATAAAAAAGCGATTCTTAGGACATCCTGTATTTAAAACAGCTTTATTCCAAGAAATAATGTCACCGAACTGATATTTTTCAATCCTTTATGATATGAAATCTGACACCAGTTGAAATATAGATTCTTAAACACGAGTATCACTTTCAGTATTCAAAGAAACTTTTTTATGTGGTTACTATCTAGAACATCATAAAAACCTAAAGTATTATTGTGGTGACAAGTACCAGAAAACATTGATCTATCTCTTCGATCGTGTACGTTCGAAAACTTGTTCCTTTGTTTTTCTAATGGTTATTGGGATGAATTTGGTCATCAATCAATTTTTTATGTTTCTTGGGTTCTCAATGAGATCGATTTTTAATAAAACTGATAAATAAAATGTCACCTGACGTATCGACATGAACAGGTAAAAATCGATTTAAATATGCATTGAAAGATTTTTAAATAAAACAACTTTTAAATTATTTTTCTGTTTTTGGGTGTTTGATACAAATTTCTGCAAAATGCTTTGGAAAAACTTATAGAAACCTTTGTTGTTGTTGTTAGTTACTGACACTTTAATAACAACATATTTAGTAAAAATAATGTTATTTTATATCATTTCACGTGTTTTATTTTTTTTTGTAACTATAAAGCACTAGTGTAAATGAAAATTTTTTTGGCATGGGTACCATTATTTACATAGGTTTTTACCTTTATCAATGCTGATAAGTTACAATGTGCAATATATTTATTAGTATGCCCATACAAAAAAGTTAAATATATACTCATAAGTCGTTACTGATAAAATTTGATAATTGTACAGGGTCTTTAATTATATTTACGTGGCATCTGGAGCCTTTATTTTTTAAGATAGAAAAAGATGTTTTAAATAAAAATTGTAGGTTTTTTTCTATGTTTTCTTCTGATAATATCAGTTAAAAAATATCGTATTAAAAAATGGAAAAATGTAGGCAACTTCAAGTTTTTTAAATATTACACCCTGTATATTATGCGCTACAACGAAATATCTTTTTTACAAGGTGATTCCTAAATTGACGCTTTTTTTTAACTCAGTATAAAACTTGTTAAAATAAGCAACTTTTTTAAATTAATTTTTTTTTAAAAACCCAAAAATAACAAAGCTACATAAATTTATTTGAAAGTGTGGCTAGTGCGAGCCTGAGCATAAAAAAAGTTTATTTCTTATTTACACTTGTTTTTTGCCCCCTTAATCACACCGTATGACTCAGTCGCTTGGTTCAGTTGCTTTAACCTACCAAGCCGAGAATTAATTTTAATTTTTAAATCATTGTTAAATCGCGAAAATGGCACAATCTAAAAACTATAAATTCGTGGATATGTTCCTTATTTATGGAAAGTGTCGTTAATCTGCAAACGTTGCTTCAAGATTGTACGCGCGACGGTTTCTCTTGCGGAATTATTCTGGACCCAAATACTCAGGTCATTGCAAGTCAGGTCGGTTTAAGTAAAAAAAAGTGTGTAAAACATTGCGGGAAAATCACGTTCGACGTTTCCAAGCAGCGCAGCCTAAATATTCGCCACAATAAATGAATGTAAGTTCCTTATTTTTTAGTATTTTGAAAAAAGTTATTTAAAAAAGTTGTCCATTTTTATGAGTTCTATATACAGTTAAAGAAAAAGCGTCAACTTAGGAATCACCCTGTATATACATTGATGATATTTAAGTGAACCATTTTTAAGATATCTAAGCTTAAATTATAAATAAATTGAAAATAAAATCATATTATCAAGAAGGCCATGAAAGCAATAAAATTGTTATGATAAATTTGACGTCTCAATATTGTAAAAACTTAAAATTTATCATTTTAACTATTAAGAATAATTTATATTGCTTTCTTGACGATGGGCTATTCAGAAGAACAAAAAATCGCTATTGTGCGTCTTTTAATGGCAACAATAATAATATAATGTGACGACAGTGCAAATGGAATATCGCTTATTATATCCTTAACAACGGGTACTATCTATAGACACTATAAAATACAGAGTAAGAAAGTTTAGTGACCGGAAAAGCCTAAAAATAAAGAAAATGACTGTAGCACGAAATGATTTGGCTATATTCGTTTTTTTCCAGGATAATTATTATAATTTTTCTTTTGGACTAGCACTAACTACTTTTAATAATTTTAGAAAAATCAATCTTGTATGCGGCATCTGAACTTAATAGAACGGATTATAAAATTTATTTAACGTTAAAATTTTACACATTTCTACCCTTAAAATTTATGTCCGTTTAGAATCTTTTTTGAACAAAACATACAGGACCGACCCGAGTATGCATTGGAAATAGCTACGCTATGCAGAAGGATCCAGAGTTTAAAAAAAAATATATTCATTGACGAGTTTACCTTTACTATAGCAATAATGTTTAATCGCAAGAACAAACATTATGGGTCCAGAGAAAACCCTCATCAAATTCAGCGTTATAACAATTTTATTGTTTCCATGGCTTTCTTGATCCTTATATAAAAGTTTTTAGCAATTTATTTATAATTTAAACTAAAATGTCTTAAAATGATAGACTTCAACTTTTCACAATATCGAGACGTCAAAATTATTGTAACAATTTTATTGTTTCCATGACCTTCTTGATACTAATATGATTTTATTTTTAATTTATTTATACTTTAAAATATCTCAAAAATGGTTTAATCAAATATCATCAATGTATGTATATAATATAATATTTAAAAATAAAAAAAAGATCTTTCGTTGAAAGTTGCCCATTTTTTCCATTTCGGCCAGCTAGTTGCGCTCCTGACAATGGTACACTAGGCTTTAAAAACAGTACTTAACACATCTGATCTTTTAAATAAAATCTACATGTTTAATTTAATTTTTAATATTTAACTAAAAAAAATAAGGGTTGCATGGAATATATATTTATGTCACAAGTCTGGAAAATAGACTTTTACAGTAGAAGTAAGATGTGGAATTTTGAAAAGAATACTGTAAATGTTTTTCGGACGAATAATGAACAATATTTGATTTCATACTGTATTGTCGAAATTTATATTTTAAAACAACAACGTATTTTTAACCTGCTTCGTACTATATCTCCAAAATAATTCATTGTCTGCTTTGGAAACAGATTTTACGATTTCTGTTTACTTGACGTTGCTTGTTTATTTGACGAAAAATTTCGTTGATATCTCCAGGAAACGCAACTGTCTTCTTTTTATTCAAGTCAAGGGGAAAAGTAAAGTCAGTTAAAAATTAGTGTTACTTTACATTTTACAATTATTTTTGTTAAAATTGACAAAATGGAGGAAGATAATGAAAATCTGAGTCCTGCCTGGCCAGCTACTTAGAACGATTTGGAAGAAAAAAAATATCGGGGGTAATACCACGAGTGCTTAAAAATTACCGATAATTTTCATGAAAGCTTGTTATTTATAATTTCACCAGTTCGAAGAACAACTGGAATTTGTATAACAAGCTTAAATGAAAATTATCTGGCTAATTTTTATAGACGAGCGGTATTTAGGGAGAATATTTCTAGAATGGAGCAATATGGAAGTATTATACTATAAAAATGGTATTTTTTTGTTATTTTAACGTGTCTTATGGAAAAATTTATACATGAGTGAGATATTCACTAGTAATAACATTAGAAGTCAAATAATTTTCGGAAATTTTTTCGAGCTCACCTATATGATAATTTTCTCAAAAATTTCGTGAGTAAGAAAGAATTTCCTGGCTTAATTTGATTTAGTATAGTATTTGGTAAGAAAATTTTACACCAATAATTATTGACGTTTATAATTAAAAAAATATTTATAGGGAAGCAATGAAAAAAAGCTCCCTCTATGGTAAAATTGACATAGAAACACCAGTTTCGGTTGTAATATATCCTATATTACTTTCGAATATTTACTTTACTAAAACTGGTAGAAAATTAGTCTACCAAGGCTCTAGGCCTTCTATATGACATTTTACCTTTAAGGATAGTTCAAACTTTTTTTTACCAATTTAAGTTACATAAAAGCACAGTTTCGGATGTAATATATCTCATATTACTTTCGAATACTGAGTTTACTTTACTAAAACTGGTAAATAATTTTATTCCAGCAATAAGTCTACCAAGGGTCTACGTATACTTTATAACATTTAAGCTTTAAGGACGGTCCAAATTTTTTTTCTACCAACTTTAGTTATATAGAAGCATCAGTTTCGGATGTAATATTTCGTATATTACTTTCGAATACTGAGTTTACTCTCCTGAAATAGGTAGACAGTTTTATTTTAGCAATAAGTCTACCAAGGGTCTACGTAAACTTTATAACATTTAAGCTTTAAGGACGGTCCAATTTTTTTTCTACCAATTTTAGTTACATAGAAGCATCAGTTTTGGATGTAATATATCTTACATTACTTTCGAATATTGAGTTTACTGTACTAAAACTGGTAGAAAATTTTATTTCAGCAATAAGTCTACCATAGATCTATGCCCTATAAAACCTAGGCGTTAGGGATGGTTCAAACTTTTTTTTCCAATTTTAGTTACATAGAAATGATTTTCTTATATTAAGTTTACTCTACTAGAGCTGGTAGAAAATCATATTTTAGCAAAAAGTCTACCGTGCATAGATCTATATTTCATAACACCTAAAGACGGCCCAAACATTTTTTTACCGATTTTAGTAACATTGAAACCCCAATTTCGGTTGTAATATATCTAATATTTTTTCAGAACATTGACTCTAGTTTACTAAAATTGGTAGAATGTTTTAGTAAAAATGTGTGGAAATTTATCAACACAAAGTGTTTAATATTGTATTATTTTAGGTAATATGTATTTTAAAAACGCTTGCTTAAAAATAATACATATTATTGATTATATTTCAATTTTTTAGCCATTTTAATGAATCTGTATTAATAAAATAGTTAAAAACTATTTTCATTTTTTCTTTATATATATCTGCGGCGATCTAGCATCTGGCAAAATACCGACTAATTATTGGTTTTATCTGGAAGGCTAGCTTATTTTGAAGACAACTGTCAACTGAATGTTTCTACAAAAGCTCTTTGTTAAACCTGTAGACTTGCTATTGATTTTTTATCGAAAAATTAAGTGTTTTTTTTTTTTTTGAAATGAATAGTTTTGCAACATATAACATTTGCATTTTATGCAAACAAATATCGGATGTCAAAACACATCACCGTTCTATACCCTTTTTGGAACAGCTCGTGACAGAATACGACAGTGAATTAGAAGAGGATAATTTGTTCTCGATTGTGCAACGATTACTTACTGAAAAATCAAAAAATACAGATTGCTATGAAGACAAGAATTAAACAAAATTGTTTCTAAATATTATCTGTATTATTTAAAACACAGGCATTTATTTAATAGAAGTTATTAACTGGATTATTCGCCTTTGAAAAAGGAGAAAGTAGAAAAATAATTCAAGGTACATTTAGAAATTGTTGCGAAATCGTTTGTCTCTAAGAAGTAAATAAATTATCATATACTTATTGTTTAACTTTCTTTATTTTCGAGTTTTTTTTTTTTCAAATAATCTAATATAAGTAAGTTTAACAAAATACGTTTTATAAAGTTGTGTATTGTCAATTGTCACTTCTTCTTATGTAAAAAATTTCCACTATAATACCCTCTAGGGTACCCCAGGAAGAGAAAATTTCCGAAAAAATACATAGGTTACCATGGCAACGTTGAAAAATGCTTGTATTTCATTGGTCGAAAAATTTTGGTGTGAAATTTTTAACAAAGTTTACGTGTTCGACCTTGCATGTTTTATCAAGAGAATTATTAAATATAAAAATTGACCAGACTGTCCATTTTTTTAAAGAAATTTTACAGATGGCAATTTATATTACGCTAGACCTGAAATGCTTACTGGGAGCATTAAAATTATTGTTAAATTAATAAAAACAATATAAATTTCTGCTTGGGAACTTTGGTTTATTAACGTAGAAATTCCCACAGTTTATACATCTACTTTTAAAATAACCTATCGGATAAACACAGTGGGTTTAATAAATTACAGGGCCCGAATAGCCGAAAAATGATGATGACTGTCAAATTTAAGCTGTCAACGAAAGTCATTGAGAACGGTTACGCGAAGTCATCGTCTTGAAGATTTTTTAAGCATGATGAATGATGGTAGTTGCTACTGCAGGTCTTTAGGAATTCTTTAGATTGGACGATTATAGCATTTTTATTTAAGTGATTTTTTATTTTTGATTATTCGGATTTTTTAGTAATTTTCGGTTAATCCCAAAAAAATTAAACTATAAATTAAAAGATTTTTTTTATTTATGATGGAAATTTTAAGTTTAGTAAGATATCTTAATTTTAAATGAACCGTTACCTATTGTTAATCATATAAAATCATTTAAATTGGATCTAGTATTATATAAAAATCCTTTAATTTTAAGTAAAGTCCTTGTTGGGTACATTTTAATCGGTTTAACCTAAAATATTTAAACAATAGTTAATATTAATTTTTTATTTGTGGCGGAAATTTTAGTAAAATATCTCAATTTTAAATGAACCGTTACCTATTGTTAATCATATTAGATCATGGATCTAGTATCATATAAAAATCTTTTAATCTTAAGAAAAGTCCTTGTTGAGTACACGCCAAAGAAATATTTATAAAATGGGACATCTTCAATTCGGATCCCGGAGTATAGAGACTGAGTGTGCTCAGTTCTATCGACCCCTTGAACTTACCGACCATATGAGGCGGAAAAAAAGAAAAACTTTTAAAAAGGCCTAAAAAATCTAAACACTTATTTACGTCTCGGTGGCAAGACTGCCACTGTTTTTAAGATAAAAATATTATATAAAAATATAACTGAAAATTAAACAGTAACAAAAAAAAACTTGATTGTGGCTGTATGCACGTAAGAATGTAGGAAATAAAGAAACTTTGTATTTCGTGCAAAAATCTTTAATTAGAACAAAATCCTAGCGGTGCGCTTTCGGTAAAACCATCATTAGTGCTATTCGTAGCAATTTAAGCATACATACAGGTCTTTCCACAAAATGGTATACTAGTGTGGTTAAATTTTAAAAATTTACCCTTTAAAAGGTAAAAATACGACATTATTTACAGTTGTTTTACTTTTAATTTTATTTAATTATGTTGCTACAACTCCGGCTTGACGACGAATAGCACTGATGATGGTTTTACCGAAAGCTCTCTGCTATAATTTTGTTTTAATTAAAGAATTTTGCAAAAACTACAAAGTTTCTTCATTTCTTAAAATAAAATTGGTAAAATTAAGATGAAAATTTTAAAAATGTCATAAATAACATTAATGTGTTGTGACTGGTATATTACACAGGCCCAAAAAATAAAAAAGTGGTGTCGGTCTAAGATTTTCTGTCGTATTTATTTTCCGCTGAACACGAATCTAAAGTCAACATTGGGGGTCAAACAGCAAAAAATCGAGAAAAACCAAAAAAATCGATACGGTACATTTACCGGCAGAAACCTGCTACCACGGAATGTTTGGACTACGACTATATAAACTGTAAGAGATATAAAAAAATGCATTAAACAAAATATAGAGCTTTTTAAATTGTCTATATAAAAGTTATATAATCATTTCATAATATAAATAATAAAGGAGATATAAATGAAAATGTAGTTTTGACAAGAAAATTCAGTCCAAAATAGGAAGATATTATATATATTTTTAACGTGAGTTTTGGGGTTTTTATATTATGAATCATTTATTTAATTTATTTGAATTTCAACCCACCTAAAATTTGCAACAAGAAATTCAAAAAATAAAAAAATTCAAATTTTTCCAAGGGTATATCTACCTTGAAAAAATCCTGAAAATTTGGTTTTTTGATTATAAGTCGAAAAAATACTGCATTTACACAAAAAGGTTATATAACCTATATTGTAAAAACACATAGTTTTTTATGTCATATAAAGTTTCGTGTATCTGCCATAGTTTTTGAGATATTGAGGTTTTAAATTAAAAAAAAAATCGTTAATATCTGAAATTACGCCTTTTCTTGTTTTTTTGCTGTTTCACCCTCAATTTTGACGTTAGATTCGTGTTCAGCGGAAAAAAATACGCCAGAAAATCTTAGTTCGACACCCAGCACACCCCACTTTTTTATTTTGTTGGCCTGTGTTATAATTTTAAAAATAAAACGGATGGTGTATTAATTAATTCTAAGTTTTCTAAAAATACTTTAGCATTAAACAAAGGGAACCATGTATTATTTAAATTACCTGATATTAGTGCTACACAATAGTTATCTTTTTCTTATTTTGACATGTAAAGTGACAATTTTAAAACTCATTGATGTTGTCAAATGTTTAAGTTTTCATAACTAGTTATAGTACAGTAAACGAAGGTGTGAACCTGAAGGTTGGGCAGTCACATTTTTTTTTAATTTGCAGGTATTAATGTATACAATAACCTCTAAAAATATCATATATAAAGAAATAACCGCAAGGGCCTGAAAATGGCCCTCAAGAGCCCGGAAATCCGTTTTTTCAACTAATTTGGTCGATATCTCTCGAAATATGACACTTACGCAATTCGCGTTTGGACGAAAATGAAGAGCAGTTTATTAACTGCAAAAATGATTCCTATCACTTTTGTCAAAAATTTGATAGTTTTTACAATAATCGGCCATAAATGCGCCGATTCTTTTTTGCACCTGCCCCGTATCTCGAAAGGTGCTTTAAGCTACTTACACTTCCAACGGACGGACTAATTTTGAAATAACTCACGTAAAAATGCATATTTTTGCATGATTCAAAGTTTACATGAAAGAAGGAACGTGTAGAATAATATCTTGTTACTGTTTCTTTTTTTTTTTTTTTTTTTAGAATATTAAAAACTCCAGCCAAAGTTAGTTTTTGCTCGATATTTTGACCCTCCTATCAATCTGTTCATATTTTTTTTATAGAAAGTTATTTTACCGAATTCTTTTGGATTATGGAGCTTTAGAAGGTGTTGAATACATTCCGCAAAATTCAATACATATATTTGTGTATTTTTATAAACAACGTGTTTTTCTTAGGGCGGTTTTTTTGAATTTCCGGAGTTTTCGAAAATGCTCGGGTCTATCGGGAATTAATAAATATATAAGGACCATAAACAATCTTTGTAAATAGGATTGTAGATTTTGAATGCATACATTTATTAATAAAGATGATCTAAAAAGTGTAAAAAATTCGCCTTACTTTTTATTTTAGTTTTCAGACAAAACATCTTTAGAGAAAAACGGGGCAATATTTAAGTTTTTCCAGTTTCTTTTTTTGAAGCACAATCCTCTCTGGAAATGCATAGGAAGTGTAGGCTGAAGTACTCCCCATGAATAATGACAAGCTAAACTATCCAAACAGTCACTTTGTTAAAGACTCGACAAAAACCTTTGACCTTCGCCAAAGCTCCAAGAGAAAAAAGAACAAGCCAACAAAGCCCAGTCTTTGATTTTTGTTCCATTTGTCTGTTCTGTGAACTACCAGCTAATATAAATGATAATAATAAAAATATTAATAAATGATCTTTATGTAACTTTGGATAACAAAAATAAACCTTTACCGTGTGCTCAAAAAATAAATAAATATTGCTACGTTTTTCTCTAAAGACGTTTTCTCTGAAAACAAAAATAAAGAGTAAGGCATTTTTTTTTAACTTTTTACACTTTCTTCTTGATTAATGAAAGTATGCATTCAAAATTTACAAGCATCTTTACACAGATTGTTTGTAAATAAAAGAGCAGAAAGTATTGAAGCCAATGTGGGTGCACGCGCTGTAGGAGACGGCTGTTCGATACTATACATGAACGGTACGCGCACGGAATAAAATAAAAAATAACTCAATTATTTAGAGAGAATTTAAAGGCAGCATTTTTTTGTCGTGCACTTATTAAAGTACTTTATGTAAATAAATATTGATAAAAAGGTCAGAATGTGATCTTTAATACAATTTTAAAGCTCAAAGAATTTGAGCACGAAGAGAAAGTAATCATCAAAAAAATGTCGAGTTTTTATTGGGACAAGAATTTCCTCGATTTTCCGGAAAACTAAAAAAATTTGGAAAAAAAGAAGAGTGCTGTCGAGAAGGGGACAATCTAAGCTTTTGAATGATGTGCATTGTTAGCGGATATGGTCCTTGAATATATATTAATTTAGCGATAAACCCGAGCATTTTTAAAAACTCCGGAAATCTAAAAGAACCGCCCTAAGAAAAACACATTGTTCATAAAAATACACAAAAAAAATATTTATTGAGTCTTTCGAAATGTATTCAACACCTTCCAAAGCCCCATTATCCAAAAGGATTCGGTAAAATTACTTTTTATTAAAAAAAAATATGAACAGATTTGGCTCGAGTTTTTAATATTTTAAAGAAACAAAAAAAAGGAAACAGTAACAGGATATTATTGCTACAAGTTCCTTCTTTTATGTAAACTTTAAATCATGAAAAATATGCATTTTTACGTGAGTTATTTATTAATTAGTCCGTCCGTTTGGAAGTGTAAGTAGCTTAAAGCACCTTTCGAGATACGGGTCAGGTGCAAAAAATACTCGGCGCATTTATGGCCGATTATTGCAAAAACTATCAAATTTTTGACAAAAGTGATAGTAACCATTTTTGCAGTTAATGAACTGCTCTTTATTTTTGTACAAACACGAATTGCATAAGTGTCATATTTCCGGAGATATCGACCAAATTAGTTGAAAAAACGGATTTCCGGGCTCTTGAGGGTCATTTTCAGGCCCTTGCAGACATTTTTTTACATATGATATTTTCAGAGGTTCTTGTATACATTAATACCTGCAATTTAAAAAACACAAATTGTAACGGCCCAACCTGATCTTCAGGTTTGAGGTTTCTCCGGACTTCATTTACTGAACTATTACGAAAATAATATTTTTCGTAACTGTAGATGAAAAGAAAGATATTTGAAAACGTCAATGTGTTTTAAAAAGTGTCACTTCATATGTCAAAATTAGAAAGAACTAAAAGAATCATATCAAATTAAAAATTAGAAAAAAATTGTGTAAAATGCTTTGGGAAACACTATTTCTTATAACTCACATTCTTTTGCGGAACTCGCTTCGTTCGTTTCGCAGAAATGTGCTTGTTACGAAAAATAGTTCTTTTCCTAACTGGTTGCACATATAACTATTATTTAACAAACATATATGCATTTTTTTTATTTTACGGTTTTTTGAACAAGTTACGTTTGCTAAAATACCAGAAGTATTTTAGGTGATTTGGTGATTGTTATCAAATGCGTGTTGACATATTTTTGACTTGTGAAATTCTGTGTTTTTAATGTATGTATGTTGTTTTATGCGTTTGGCTAATGGTCTAGAAGTCTCACTCATATAAAATTTATTACATTCACAAGGGATCTTTTAAATAACACTCTTTGTATTTTTGTTTATATTGTATGGTTTTGTTTGTGTTAATTGAGACTTAATATTGGCAATATTGTTCTTTTTTTAGCTTATTAAATAAAATTTAATGTATAGATAATAAATTTAATATTTGTACCATTTTTTGCTATAATGTGATTAAATTTTATGAAATTTAATAAATACCTCCAAAAATAATTCCATAAAAAAAATTATACATTTTGGTTTAAATTACTTTATTAAGAAGTGCCTATTTTTCAGAAAATTTTGTTTTAATTTGTACAGCGATAGAAACTTTTTCAAAAGAACTATTATCAGTTAGACCGGGAGTTATCAGTACTCAGTTTAGACCATGGAAATATATTCCATTTCTTTTTCTCTTTTTATCTTTGGGCAGTCCACGAAGACTTAGGCCTAAGGACTAACGTACCGTGGGTGTCTTAAGTATGGTGAAATGGTGTTTGTTTACACGGGACTTAAATATTTGGAGACTGGGAGTAGAAGGAAAAACTTCTGCGGGTAGCAGGTTCCATAGTCTGGACACTCTGTGAATGAAGGAACGAAGAAAGCGGGAAGTTCAGGGCCTCTTTAGTTGAACTGTAAAAGGATGCATAAAAGTTGCACCACGTGTTGCTCTGTTGGGAGCTGCCAGAGAAGGAATTATACTGCCCAACTCCTCTGAGCAGAAGCCGTGAAAATACCTATAGAAGAGAGACAGATCCCCCATAGCTCGACGGTGGGCAAGAGGAGGAAGCCTTTCTGTGAGCGTGGGATCATTAATAACACTAACAGCTTTTCTTTGAATGGAGTCCAGAATGCTAAGTGTTGTAAGAGCCGCCATTCCCCAGACATGAGAACAATATTCTAAAGAGGGTCTGTTTTGGGATACATAGAGAGTATACAGATTGGAAGAAGAGAACTTTCTGGCTCAAAAGAGGAATCCAAGCTTTTTTAAAGCTGCCGAGGCTATGGATATAATGTTGCCAGTTGAGGTCATTCTCAAAAGTAACGCCGACAAGATTAAACGACTCTTTGTTCTGCAGAACTTGGTCGCTCATATGTAACAGATGAGCTATGGCAAACTTTTTTCGCGACAGCGAACAGGACCGTGTTTTGGAGGCATTAAACTGAACAAGATGTTTGGCGCCCCAATCCAAGAAAAGTTTGAGGTCTTGTTAGAGAGACATCAGCATTGAACTACGCTTGGTTTTCAAATCAGGCTTATTGACTGGCTTGAGAAATGCTATCGTCAGCAAGGCTATGAATGGGATTGATTGTGGAAGAAAGAAAATCCTTAATGTGTAGAAGAAACAGAGTGGGTGCCAGTACTGAGCCCTGGGGCCCCCAGCATTAATTTGATAGTAGCTGGATTTGATATGTGCCATCTGGGTAGTTTTGTATGATATATAAAATATATGAAGTGGTAGTAGTAGTAGTAAAAATATTAATTTAGCATTTTGCTACATATAACATGAATAAATAACAAAATATTTTTTAAGCGAAAAAAAAACAAGATATTTTGCTTTTCCAGCACTAACAGGTCAATTTTTAATTATTTTATTTCGTTAAAAAAATTAATGGCTTTTAAATTTTCCTACTATTTTTTAATTTAATGGAAATGTTTAGTTTATTATACTTAAAAACTGATTTATATAATATATTTTTTATTAAATTTTTGAAGAAAAAAATATTATTTTTTTTGTTAATTAACTATGACAGTTACAGTTTTAAACTCTAAATTCTTTTAAATGATGTGGTAACAAATTATGTTGAATTTAAAAAATAAATATAAAAACCAAAATTAATAATAGTTTTTTAATATTTAACTATCCTTGTTGATTTAACATGATGGTTATTTTTGTATATTTATCCATATTGTTTTTTGCAAAATTTGCAACCTGCCCAAACACCTTCATCTGCGTTATATAATAGAGTTAGACAATACAAAAAATGAGACAAAATAAGTGGATTATAAACTTTTTTAATAAAAAGTATAATTATAAATTATTTTTGTTAAATAATTTATTCTGGATGCAATTATTTTTTAATTTTGAAGTCCAAATATATGTCTAACTTATTCCCATCAATATTAATATTTATGTTTTTAGTGTCTAGTACTCAATACCTTGAGTAAAAATAGTATATTTCTGTGTTTTCAAGTAAGTACACTAGTATTTAAATGCTTTACCTAGAGGTTTGTTAGTTTGGTGCTATCAAAAACAAATACATTGCTGATATATTCAATATATTACCTTTAGCAAAATAACTAATTGCCCATGCCAAGTAAATGCCTAAAATTAATCTCAAGCAATAGTTATTTGATTCTATTTTAATGTATATCCCACATATTTAATAATGGGATAGGCGCCATATGGTGCAAAGGAACCCATAAAAAATAAACCCATCTAAGTCCAATTTGCTTGAGCTTCGGCTCAAAACAAACAAAGAAAATTTATAGTACATACGAAAAAAACCATTTCGTATGCATTAAAAATTTAATTCATTCACAATATTTGTTTAGCTCATTATTTATTGCCAACCGTAGATTGCTGTTTAAAAAGCAATCATCCTCGGGTGGTTCCTTAAACGAATGAGATTTATGGTTTTAGGGATGTTTTCGCGACGTACTTGACCAAGTTGTATGACGTATAAGGTTTTAAAATGGTAATATTGCGCTTTTTAAAATATGGAAAAGTAAGCAAATTTGGTTTTGTAGGGTAGTTAAAGTTTACATGAAATGAGAATAATTAAAAATAACTATGTATTTACGACTTTGATATTATATTTCCTTTTATTTGCAAAATATAAATAATAGATATTTATGATATAAGTGTAAAAAGGACAATTTGAAGGCAGAATCAGCAAAGCGAATTCTGAAGCTCACATGAGTCCCTTAAAACGTACTTTTAACCCAAATATCATACAATATTTTGTCAACAAACGCAATAATGCAGTTAAAAATTTAATTATTCAAAAATTGGTAGAAATGGTTTTACATAGCATCGTATATAAAAATTATTGAAGTTTCCATTTATTAATGAATTCTAACAACCGTTGTTGATGCTGGTTGGTTACGGAATATTTACTTAAAATTTGATAAATCGTGTCAGTTTTAGCTCGTTTTTTAGCCTCTCACATCATATATGAGTGCCCTGCACTTACATACTGGAGAACAAATCAAAACCTCATGGTGGACACTAACCTCCTGGTGGTTAGTGTCCACCATGAGGTTTTGATGAAGACCAGAAAAGAACAGTAAAAGGGCTACTACACCTGTCTAAGGTGTCAAACCTTTTTAACTGAAACAAATACACAAGAGATACAACAAGCCCTGTAGGCTGCAGTGTCGAGGCGGACAAAACCTCAACTTGTGTATTTAGTTTATCAATCAATTAATTTGAAATGAAAAAAATGTAGGAGAAAGTATTGGTTGGATCTATCCATTTAAAGAGATAGATGAAGGACTTTACTACCCAGGAAATCTCGTATAAATACCATTTAATATTACCTACAATAAGTTTTTAAATTGGTGTAAGGAGAAATGTGTTGCTGAAAAAAAATACCGAAAATATATTCCTTTCGTATTTTGAGGAAAAAGCGAAGATTTGGAAAGCATCATCGCTATGGTCGACTTATTTAATGATCAAAGCTATGCTACGCATAAACAATGATGTGAATATCAGTAAATTTTTTAAGGTTCTTCCTTATTTAAAGCGTTCAGGAGAGGTATACCAGTCCAAAAATCAAAGATTCTGAGCAAAGCGCAAATTGACCAGTTTCTGAACTGTGTACCTGATGATGAATACATGAATACCTTCTGATGAAAGTAGTTACCATTTTGGGAGTTTCTGGTACCTGTCGCTTTGTCAGTTAACATTTGACAACTTGGAAGATATGGGCACTTCATTGATGATTCACATACGAGATAATAAAACCAAGGTACCACGAAATTTTACTATCGTTGAAAGATTTTATTTGGATTATTATCGAAAGTCCAGCAAATGTAGGACATCGGAGACTTTTCTTAAAATACTAGAAGAATGAATGTACTAGAAATCCCGTGGAAATTAAGTCTTTTGGCAAAATCCCTGCTTTTAAAGCAAGATTTCTGCAGCTTTCAAATCCGATCCTCCATACGGGGCATTGTTTCCGCCGTTCTTCAGCGAATTTACTTACGCACTAGTGCTTAAAAGTATCATTTTTAAGGCATCTAGATAGTGTTAGAAATTAAATTTCTAACACGTTTGTAAAAAAATAAATTTTAAGATGTCTTGGAAAATACAGAGTCTGGGCTATACACGGGCCTTCTATTGACCACCGGCACCACCAGGCGCCACAACTTAGCTCTTATAATATAGGAAAAAAACAAATGTAGAAGTCGAGTAGCAACAGGATACACGTGCTACAACTTACGCCAAGCAGAGCCATTTTTACGGTAGAGGTCCAACAGTAAAATATAGATAATATTCATTTTGTTGTCTAAGCAACATACAACTTGCAAAATGCGGTGTCACAGAGGAATTTTTGTGTTGCCAAACGTATTATTATGATCCTTTGTCACAGGAAATTAAACTGTGTTTAAAAATGATAATTTTTACTTAAAAAAGGTTAAATATAATAACATGCTAAATGGCTGTTTTTTTATTAAATTTGGTTTTATCGTTAGTCTAGATAATAAGGTAGTTAGTAGAACTTTGAGCTCAATATGAAAGAAAAAGTGTTGGTCCCTATATGATAGTGGTTATTTAAAATACTAATAACCCTTTTTGATTTTGTAAAAATCTTTTGTTAAAACTTTGATTAAATAAAAAGGAAATAATAATCTTTCAGAAGGAGATTTAACTTTTGTCATTGTTCGACCTCCGTGACAAAGAAATAAAATTATTTACTTTCTTTATGGTTCTCTAAAAATAATTTTTGCCACTCGAATTACTGTGCAAGGAACGTCTACTAATTTAATATTTAAAAAATTACAATCTAAAATGTATATGTATATATTATTTATCCTGGTTAAAATAAATTATTTCTCTTTGATTTAACGATGTTTTATGTAACAACATCAACAAATTACGTTTTGTGTTTTATTTACATGTAAAATGCACATTTTTTATATTAAAGGAAATTCTTTTATTGTTTTGTGAACATGTTAAGAGTTTCTTGTTAAAAAAATACATTTTTAGTTAAATTTCGTGTTGTTAAAGTGAGCAAAGATAATAGGTCGGCAAATTAAGTTAGCTGCTGTTATGCTACTTTGAAAAGACAACATTTGTCTATTTTGTCCAAAACGTATTTTTATATTTTTATTTATTCTATTCAAAGAGCCATGCCCATCCTAAAATTATTCCCATAGCCCGTAAATGATAAGTAAATCAACCTGCTTACTTTTGGAAAATTAGCTTCATAATATTGTTGTTAATACTAAATTCAACCTATTATTTTTAAATCATAGCAGAGAGGTCAATAACCATAATCCACTTTTTTATCTGTCAAACTTTTAAAGGCACGAAAGCAATTGTTTCTACGGCACCCTGCCTAGCTTCTGTTTTCACAGCAATCACGATTTATTGCGAGCCATATTCTATTTAGTACAAAAAAATACTACCGGCATAATGAATCAAAATTTTTTTAAGAAATATAAAGAAAGGTGTAGTGTTATTTACATCGTCGGACCGGCTTTAAAATATTGCATTTATTAATGTTATGAAAGTACAAAGGCGTAAAAGGTCCACACAAATTACTATTTTTATTTTTAGTACAAATTCTGAGTTGCAAATTTAAATTCCCAGTCTATAACTCATTCCGGGTTCTAAGTCAGAATTTCGAGTTCTTAGTCAGAATCCCGAATTGTAACTCTGAATTCCGAGTTGTAAGTCAAAATTTGTATTGAAAATAAAAATGAAAATTTGTGTGTCTCTTGTACGACCCTTCTAAAGGCTTTAGTCTCATGCTGATTGACTCAAGGCTCGCCTGGTAAGGCCGACAATCTCCTAACCAATTGGCCATGAACAACAGAATTACTCAATGTGGATGCCAGGACATAAAGGGGTAAAAGGCAATAAAATTGCCGATCAACAAGCGAAAGTGGGCGCACAGGGTGGGGTTCTCCTATATTGGAAGAACCCAGAGAACGGGAAAAGAGGTAAAAATAGACTCATCTCACAATCGCCTAAGTATACCATGAAACTATTAGAACTGCAAAAAAATGAACTCAAGATAGTCACCAACTTTCTGCCAGGACACAGTCCTCTGAGATATCAGCTCAAATAAATTGGGAAAGACTGACAATGAACGCTGTAGGTTTTGTGACAAATCGAGTGAAACCGCGGAACGTATTCTATACGAATGCATGGAATTAACACGCCAGAAGGAGTATTTTTAACACCCGAAGATTTAAAGAAACTTACCCCCGAAACATCTCCAACTTTGCTAAAAGGTTGGGAATTGAGGAGATCAACTAATGCAGGATATTCACAAAAGATCTTCCTAGTTTGAAGTAGGACTAGGATGAGCCAAGCGACCCCATTCGCTACAATACAATACAATAATACTCGGAGTTCCGAAATTAAAGTCGGAATTCCGAGTTCTAAGTCTGAATTTTAAATTGTAAGTCGAAAATCTGAGTTCTAAGTCGAAATTCCGGTTTGTCAGTCGGAATTTGTACTAAAAATAATAATAAAAATTTGTGTGTCCTTTCTACGCCTTCGTATTGCGGTAATATGTTTCTATATAAGTTTTTAAGTTAGGGCAAAAATACCAAAGTAATAAAGTTTAAAGCCTTTCATTAAAAAAGTTTAAAAAGATAAAATTAGGTTTGTATTTTTATAAAACTAAGGAAAGTAAGTGAAGTAATTTTAGGATAATCATGACACTCCAGATGAAAAAAAATTAAAATTTAATTTAAAAATGAAATTTGAACAAAACTAATTTAAAAATGGCGCATTCGATGTAAAACGACTTGCAGAATCCGAAAAACAAAAAATATACAGGGTGTCTCTATTAAAAATCAGAACTTTCAGTTATTTTCGGTGATACCGGAAGTCAAAAAAGCTAATTATATCTTCACAATAATGGAAAGTAATCTCGTGGGCACGCGGTATATTATGTCTTTGAGTAAATTTCTACTCACACATCAAATAAATATATAAGTTAATTTTAAATTTTACCCCAGTTAGCAGTTTTATTAAATTGTCATATAAATAGATATTTTAAATATTTATTAGATTTAGTATGCTAATTGTTGTTTATTTAAAGGTTATTAATAATACATTCGTGACTATAATATCAAATGCGAGCCTGCACTTATAATATTTACAGAATATGCGATTTAGAGACATATGTTTATTATCAATTTTAAGGAATTAAAATGTAAAAAAAATAAATAAATAAGGGCACACGATAAAAGAATCGAACTATATTTAGCTTATTAATTGGTTGAGGTAAGGGCTTAATTCTTGTAGATTGTACGGATTATAGGCGTACGCAAACGGGAAGTTTTAAAAGATCAAACGTCAAAAACATTGTTAAAATAAGCTTATTGAAGTAAATATGGAGTAATAATTCATTTACATCGGAGCTTTTAAGCAGTAAAATTGGAAGATATGATAAAAAAACATATTAAAACCAAACCAAACTAGATTTGGCATATTATGAAATTGGTCAAGACTAGAATTAAATTTGAATGAATTGATAAGGCCCATAGTCAAATGTAAAAAAAGATCATAATAAAGAAGGCTTTAACCAAACATATTTTGTATTTGTTATTAAGAAAAATGTCATTTATAAAATATATGTTTTTGACATTTGTAATGTTTGACAGATTTTTACAACAGCTATGTGCAATCTTGCCATATTTACTAAAGCAGATTTTTTAAACTATTTTTTCTTTAAATCTTTATGACAGCCCACGAAGGCTTGTATGGCACCTAAGTACAAGGTACCGTGGTTGTCGAGTTTTCGGATGTTTTACTTATTTTATACCTCAGTTCCGTCCATGCTATGCAAGCACGGAAACATGCAGATAATGCACTTTACGGCACCTCCGAACTAAATATAAACAATGTGCTTTTACCAGACAGTACACCAAAATACGCTTAATTTCTTTTGCTTTAAAAAAAAGCAATTCGACATGGCTCAAAACACATAAACCATTAAGTCGTATTGAAAGAGCGTTAGCCCAAAGGGACCGAAATAATATTTTTATGGGTTCGGTGCACGCCTTAAGAATAAATTTGGTCTTGTTTTAACTCTGGTTACAGACTTTTAGGCTCGGTCTGTAAAATAATTGCCTTTTGTTTAAGTTACTTAATGTCTAAAAACAAATATATTGTAAGCAACCATTTCTTCATTAAATAAAAATTGTCACGTTTGGAAAGCGGCGGACCAAATTTTTATTAGAAAATGTAGGCACAAAACCTTAGAAATAAAAAAGCTGATTTTAAGTCAGAGCTGTCGCAATTACTTTTAAAAAGTAATTCAATTACAATTAAAAATTAGTAGCATGTTTGTTAAAAGTAATTCACTTATTAATTAAAACTAAAAGTAATTGAATATTTTAGCAATTACTCTACTTAAATTACCACATATATTAAACACGATACACTAAACATATAAAATATTTATACTCGGCAAGTTTAACCTATCCCAAACATCAACTGACTTTTCCACAAAAAAAAAGTATAAAAACGGTGGCGATAAGCATCAATCGAAAATACTAAATCGGCGCGGAGGCGGCGTTCGCTGGATTTAAAGCGGCCCGCCGTGTTTCAAGATGCTCTTTCTGGTTGGCCAAAATTCCGACAGTTTTTTCATAGAGAAAGATAATTGATTTTTTTGTAGTAATTTAACTATTTATTAGGTAATTAAATTAATTTCTAAGTAATTTAATTACTTTATAAGTAGTTTCTAAGTAAATGAATTGCTTCAGATTCGTAACAATCAATTACCAATTACGATAACATTATCCTATTAATTGATAATCCAAATACATTTTCCGGAAAGTAATTGAATTAAAGTAATCCAATTACTGAGAAGTAATTCAATACGATTTTTCAATTATTTTAATTCAATTACCGACAGCTAGACAAAATAAAGTAACTCCTATATGATATGAGTGTTTAGGTGCACGGTAGTGCGCCAGGCCATGTTTTATCCCGTCGCTCACAGTGTGTCGTCCTATCATAACATCGTTATCGTTCTACGTAAAGGTGTGAGATTTGGTATGTATAATAAAACAGGTATTCCTATTACCCGTGGAAAAATTAAAGAAAGCTGTATCAAGTAGCTGCTGGATTATTCGATTTTGAAAATCGTCCATTTTACTACTGACTGACTAACTTACTCACTCATTGACTCATCAAAATTATGGTGCACTTCCCAAGAAAGTAAAAACTTAAAATTTGGTATGTCAGTGGGTTCTAACAAAAATAAAGAAAAAATCCTAAAAACTGCACATTTTTACTCAGAACGCCCTAAAACAGGCGCGGTAATATTGTATATTTGAAGCATTTTAGAAGTTTGAAATCTAATTGAACCTGAATTTTCCGAGGTTATATTTATGACAAAACGTTATAAATATTAAAAAAGCTATCAAAATTTTCTAAATGTTTAAACATTTTTTTTTAAATTTAGTTTTAATTTTTATTTTTTTATTTAAGTTCATCTTGACAATGGTGACCGACTTGCCACCGAAACGTAGATAGGTTTTTTGAGTTTTTTTTTAATTTTTAAAGGATTTTTTTTCGTTTAAGGCGATCTGCAAGTTCATAGGGGTCTTTAGGATTAAGCAGGCTCAGTTTGCTGAATCCCGGTCAGAAAATCCCAGTCAATATATCTCGATCATTAATATCCATGCCAAAATATCCCATAAAAAAATTCAATGACAAAAAGATCTTTTAAAAAAATATCCGCTACAAAAATTTTATGGCAAAAACTTACTAATACAAAAATATCCTTATCTTTTCCATTATGCGTAACGAAAACTAACTTAAACTAACCATAACTAACCATCATCTTCCATATTGCTAGTACAAATATGTGCTCTGCATTTCTTTGTATTGTAATTAACACATCGCCATCAAAACTAACCACAACTAAGCATCATCTTTCATATTGCTAGTACAAAGACGTGCTCTGCAATGGTTAGTTGTGGTTAATTTTGATGGCAATGTGTTAATTACAATACAAAAAAATGCAGAGCACGTGTTTGTACCAGCAATATGGAGGATGATGGTTAGTTGTGTTTAGTTTTGGCTAGTTTTGGTTACACAAAATGGAAAAGATAAGGATATTTTTGTATTAGTAAGTTTTTGCCATGGGATTTTTTTTATGGAATATTTTTTAATAGGAAGTTTTTGTCAGGAAATTTTTTTGTATGGGATATTTTGGCATGAGATATTAATGATCGGGATATATTCACTGGGACTTCTGACCGACGATTTTCTGACCGGCCACCCAGTTGGCTATATCCGGGACCAGGACCGAAGTGATCCCATTTTTTAGAAACTTTCAGGCAAGTAACCCAACGACGACTTATTGAAACAAGAATTCGCCACAAAAGTATAGAACTGTTTAAAAATTTAAGTGATAAATAAGTTAGAATATTGATAATGATAAATGTATGCTCACATAATTCTTGCTTACAAAATGTATTGGGGACTTAAATTCTAATATTTTCCAAAAATATTCAAAGTTCCAATGAAACAAAGACCAAATGCATGTATTCAAGTAAGGGAGGACACTTTAAACATTTTTAGTAAAAATTATTAATGTCTTTAGTTTTAAATGTTACATTTTTTTACCAAGAACCTCAAATTTTTATTTTATAATATAAATACGGAAAACGTGTAGATGGAATGACCTTAATTCCCTTGAAATATGGAAACCAATTACCTTGGAATGCTACTTGCAGTCATACACTTGCAAAATCTTATCTGGATAAAACCTCTAATTTGGTAGGTGCGGCTGCTCGTCCTGTCGAAAATAAAAAACATTTATAATATAAAGAGCTTGAAGACCGCTTTATCTTTATTCCTTTTGCAGTGAAAATTTTTGATCTTTTGGGCTAAGGGTTTTAGAAACGAAATTTGCAAAAAAAATAACATGCAAAAAACCCCAAAGTTTCATTATCCAAAGAATTGGTTTAGCCGTAGGTAATGCAGCATTGGTACTAGGTACAGTTCAGGAAGATCTAGGACTTGATAAAGTTTTTAATTTTAGATGTAACTCCACTGTAATTATTTAGTTTATCCTAGATTACTATAATTTGATATTTATACCATTTTATATTTTAATATTTTATAACTTTCTGTAAGTAAAAATTATCTATGTAAAAATATGCCTTATAGCAGTCTTAAATGTTTTTTTAATCAGCTTGTTAATGACGATCTAACAAAACCTTTTAAGGGACAATTTTCTATTTTTAAAATAAGTTTATTTTATAAAATAAAACCATATAATAAATCCATATTAATAAAAAAAATGCTTACAAAAATAAGCTATATATTTTTGTTTCATTTTATAATATGAAAATGTTTAACAAAGCTGTCTATGTTAAATAATTAGGAACAAAAGTGTGGATAAAATAATGCTGTTACTGTATTTACTTTTCAATATCATCTTTAAAATCTAACATCTTTACGTCTTGTAAATTTCTATAGAACTGCGTCTACTTTACTTCTAATATTTCTTATCTCTGAATGAAAATCTCCGCCTTGGTACCTATGGAGATCGATACGTGGGGCACGGGCCCATGATTGGTTTTTTTCAAGTGTCATTGTCGGGAATCTTTATAAATCTCCAGGAGGTCCAGATTTGGGACTGCGGGAGTTAAGATTGTCTACAGCGATGACTCGTGCCCAGGTCACTGTGCACTTCATATTGGTGACTAGAAGGTTTAAAGATTGTATTTTAATGAAGCGTTAAAATTAATTATAAATAGTTTATAAAAGGCTAAATATTGCTTGACTTGTGGGTTATTGTTATACCTGTATTTACCCCATAATCGATGGGTAATATACATGCTATTAAAGAAAAGTAGCCTTGAGATGTAAAAATTTACCTAAATATCTCTTACTAATAAGTATCATAAGGTGTCAAATTTTATTTAATTTTAATATAAATTTTATTGCAACATTATAAAAAAAGCATTTTCAACAGTAAAAAATATAGGTTTACCAAAATACCTAAATATCTGAGGTGTCAAATTTTAATTTCATTTTTAATATATATCAGGGAGTAATATTTATATGTAGTGGAGTGAAGATATTTTGTTTTGTTTAAATTTTATTGCAACATTTGGAAAAAATATTTTTAACAGTAAAATGATATAGGTTTACAAAAATACCCAAATATCTTCTAGTGATAAGATATGAGCTGTCAAATTTTAATTTTATTTTTAATATAAATCAGGAAGTGATATTTATATGTATTGGAGATATTTTGTTTTTTCTTTATTGCAATATTTAAAACAGTAAAAAAAAATAAAAAAATACCCAAAAATCTCCTACTGATAGGATAGGGGTGTCAAATTTTCATTTTATTTTTAATGTAAATTAGGAGTAAAATTTCTGTTCAGTGAATATTTGGTTTTGTTTAAAGACTATTGCAACATAATAAAAAAACATTGTAAACAGTTAAAATTAAATTTACAAAAATACTTAAATATCTCCTACTGATAAGATATGAGCTGCCAAATTTTAGTTTTCTTTTTATATAAATAATAGAATGATATTTATATTCAGTGAAAATATTTTTTTTTTTTTCTTAATTTTATTGCAATTATAAAAAAAAATATTTTTAAGTGTTAAAACAATCTTAATGTAAAAATTTATCAAAACATTTTCAACTGATTATAGAATTTATGGAATGATATTTATGTTCGGGTGTTTTGTTTTAATTTTATTGCACATTATAAAAAATATTTTTAAGTGTAAAAAAATGCCCAAAGTTAACTGTACTGTGTTAATTTTATTTTTAATTAAATTATGTAGTAATAATTATTATTGGTAGGGATATTTTGTTTTGTTTAAATTTTAATCCAACGTTATAAAAATATTTTAACAGTAAAAAGTTTTCTGGATATAAAAATATAACTTATTGCCTCTTATTAGCTATGAGAAGTCAAATTAATTTTTTTCTAACCCATATAGTAACATTTATTTGTTTTCTGTTAAGATATTTTGTTTCTTTAAATTTTATAACAATATTATGATAGACATTTTTGTAACTTTATTTTTTTATAGATGTAAAAATAATATAAATTTTTACTGATAAGATATGAGGTGAAAATTTTAATTTTCAATACTTTTGAAATGATATTTATTTTCGGTAGGAATTTTGTTTAAATTGTTTTGCATTATTATGACAAACTTTTTTAACGTAAAAATAATTCTAGCTGTAAAAATATACCTAAATATCTTTTAATAATAAGGTATGCCACCAAAATTTGTGTAATAAAGAGAAACCGCAAAAAAGTTTTTTCATCGCCAGTTGTTGGAAAAGGGGTAGCAAACAGGAAAAAAAATGAAAATAGCATAACGGTGTTAAATTAGTAGTCAATAAAAACACACATGATTATTATCTTTCATTTTGCAAAATTTTTTTAAAATGACTCCCATATAGTGGTTGAAAACTCCCTCAAAACCCAATAAATTATATTATATCCACGAATATGAACACAATGATCATAGTATTTTTCCATCAAAATATTTGGTAAACCATAATTGAGTACTTTTTGCGATAAATGAGGACTTATGAGGGCTAAACATTTTTAAATGTTTTTGAGGCGGTTTATACTTGAAGAGTGAGATTTAACCAAATTTATTAAAATGTCTGGGATGACTGATTATAAATCTTTTATAAAAACAAATAAAGGTAGGGGATAAGTAATCCCCAAAAATAAAAAAGTTTAAAAGTATCTAAAAAAGATTTTATATATATTTATATTTAAGTTTTAATAAGAAAAAATCCCTATAGAGGGTCAAGTCACCCTTATCGATAAAAATATAAAAAAAGACATGCGTTTATTTGTTTCATAAAGACTTGTGATCACTCATTCTAGTCATTTTAACAGATTTTGGTTAAATATCACTTCTTTAGGGTAGTGAACCACCTCCAAAACATTACAAATTATGTTCAATCCTCTTAACTCTTTATTAATCATAAAAATACTGAAATTTGCTTTAATAAGATTAATATAATAAAAAAATGACGATAACCATTGTGTTCATATTCGTGGATATAATATAATTTATCTCATTTTTCGGGAATTCTTAACAGCTAGACCATTTGCTAGATATGGTTTCAAAATCCTTTCATCTCTTCTTAAACAATTTAATTTTGATTTGCTTTTAGTAACATAAATAGATTTTTGCAAATTATTACAAGGGAGCAAGATATATTGTGTCCAAGAAAGTCTGTTATAATTCGTTATCAAAAATAAATTAATTAGGAATAATGCAAAGTCATGTAAGGAGCTTTAGCAAAATTTTGCATAAATATCTAATTAGGTTGGTTTCCTACAAACACGTTGATTGTATCTTGATAAAATCTTTATAATTGCAAGCATATTTTTAGAAAATTACCCAATTTTACTAATTAATGCTAAACATGGTCGATTGCCACTAACTTTTGCAGCTAATGGGGAAGGGCCTCCAAGAATAATGGGATTTTTGATAAAATTTTGTATATATTTTATGTAACTTTGTATAATTTTTTTAATTAAAAAATTACTAAGAAATTATAAGGTATAATGTAAATATTTTAAAATACATTTTTCATTAGGTGCAAGGTTAGGAAGAAATTGTTTTAAGAATCATTTATTTAATATTTCAGAATTTTGATAAAATTGGGTTTTGTCCTTATATCCAACCTGTATGAGATGTACTCGATATCATAAAAGCCCACAAAGGCTATTCGAAAATAAAATAATAATAAAAAGAAATACCAACTAAAATGTACGGCACAAAAGCAGGATGAATTTATTCCAAACAACTTCTTTTTCGCTTTTTCGCAAGCGGGTCTTACAAAAATGTCTTTATCTCGAGAAGGTATCAGAGAAGACTTTTGCAGTAGCCATTTTAGTTTCAGCAATATAAATTGTATTTTATACGAATGTCTTGTTTGGTGAAAAAACAATGAAAAGAGGTATGTTCCAGTATTTACCTACCTGGTGTTATAAAAAAATAATAATTAAAACCTTAAGTTCCTCTTATAAAAAGATTAAAAATAATTTAATTTACAATAACAAAACGTAAAATTTTACAGAAAGACCAGGAAAATTACAGCAATTTAGGCCAAAATAAAACGATTTTGCCAGACAACTTTGATCGAGCTGCCGTTTTCAATATCTTACTCGGGAAAGTACCAGAATTCATTGTACATATGAGAGGAAGCTGGTCGACCAAAGGGCATCTCGGGTGCAAAAGTGCATTCCGAAATTGTATAATTCTTTCAAAAATATACAAAGTCGATAAAATAATGTAAAATAAGAAAAAATGTCTTCTTGGAGGTTTTGTTGGCGCTGATTCCGAATCTGACCTTAAAATACCCCTACGATGCCGGGATGGCTCCAAGAGGCGCTGAATTTTGGCCAAAATCACCCCTTAATGATAGGTCGCGAGAATCCGGGTCAGAGGTACTTCTCAGGTGTTTTCGGGGTGCTGATTCCGAATCCGATCTCGAAACACCCCTATGTTGGGGTAGGTGGCTCAACGGTTGTGAATTTTGGAGAAAATAACCCCCAACGATAGGTCGCGAGAAAGCGGGTCAAAGGTACTTCTTGGGGTCTTTGGGAGCGCTGATTTGAAATTCGTCGTTGAAACAACCCTACGATTACGAGAGTGGCTTGCTAGGGTGAATTTTGTCAAAATTGGAATCTAGAAGAGGCATGATCCGCAGAAGAAATATTTTTTAAACACACAAATCGCTAAAACAAGATTATTGCAAATTTACGTCATATACCCAAGCACTTTAGTAAAATACTTAAAGAATTTTTTTTGGTTGAGTTATTTGCTTAAGGATTTTGATTGATACTAGAAACCTTCGATACCTGTCGAAATCAGCAATCCACGATGCCAATCTAAAGCAGAGACCCACGATGCCGATCGAAAGCAGAAATCCACGTTACCAATTAAAAGCAAAGATTTTCGATATTAGGCGAGAACCGAGCACTGTCGAGCAGTTCATGCACGTGGAAATCTTTGCGTCGTTCCTTGAATTTTATCATTCTGTCAATCTTGTGCGTGTTTAAAAAAAGTTTTCCTTTTGAGGATCATGCTTGTTCTAGATTTGCAATTTTGGCAAAAATTCATCTTCGCAGAGCCACCCTCGTCGGTCGAAAGGTTATTTCAATGGCGGGTTTCGATCAGCGCCCCCATAAACACCCAAGAAGTACCTATAACCCGGATTCTCGCGACCTATGGTTAAGGGGTGATTTTGGCCAAAATTTACCCCCGCGGAGCCACCCCTGGGCAGAGTGTTTCGAGGTCAAATTTTAAAGGAGGGCTCTCGAAAACGTCTGGGGGTAACTTTTACGTTATTTTACATTATTTAATCGACTTTGTATATTTTTGAAAGAACTATGCAATTTCGGGGATGTACTTTATGCACCCGAGATGCTCTTTGGGTCTACCAGCTCCCTCTCATATGTACAATAAATTCTTGGTACTTTTCCGAGTAAGATGTCCAAACTGGATTTCAATTCAAGTTGTCTGGCTAAATCGATTTATTTTTAGGTAATTTTCCTGATCCAAGATCCAAATTTCTATTATACGTCGTAAGTCACTGTGGAAGCCTGGAAGGTTTGTAAATTGATTTTTTGGTAGGTAATAAAAATAAACATTTCCTTTATCACCGACTTAAAAATAAAGCAAGTTCCAGCATACTTGGTTTCTTACTTATTTTGTTCTAAAATAACTAAGAGGTAGCCTAATAATAACAATAAAAAAAAACTAGTGTATTTTTAGACATTTAATTTTAATATTCTTTTTTTTTTAATTATACAGTTAAATTAATTATAATTAAAAATCTTTCAACAGTGTGTGACAAGTAAAGTCCGCATCAAATGGTTTTTTTTTACTTTTACTTTTTTTCGAAATGTCTGCTCCGATCGAGATAAAAATAAAAAAAAATAGTCACGCAAGTCATAATATCTACCAAATTTTATTTTATTTTTTCCAAAAAGAATTTAAAAGGGGGTTGTTCTTGAAAATATCGAAAGAGTTATGGAGAAAAGTTTATCTAAATGCAATTTTTAGACTATATGTAAAATTTCAGATGTAGAGGATAATTTTGATTTTTTTGTCCAATTTTATATTTAGGGTACTTGTTCTGTTATCGCCATTTATGATTTCTTAATAATTATTATTACAACTATTTTTTTTATTCCACTTGCTTAACTTTTACAGTTTTGTTTATTATTAGAACCCAGTGTACCTAAATAGAAGATAGTCCTTCTACCCAATAATTGCCAGTATCCTATTTAATAAATGTCCCAATTATTTTTTTAATAAGAACTGTAGTTTTACCTTAAACTTACGGTTTTCCAGCAGAAATCAAATAAAAAGTAGCCTTTCGAAAATGTCAAAAATTGTTAGATCATTTTTAGTATTAAGTCAGTAAACAAGAATTATTATAATAAATAATATTTCACTAGAGTAAAAAGTACAGTAGACCCGCTAATTCGAAATAATTGGGACCGAACCCTGTTCGGATTAGAGAAATTTGGGTTAGTCCGAATTTTGTCACCTATACCCTATTATTGTCTTTTTGAGGCATATTTACCATCTGATATGTAGAATTTTAAAGGTCAGACGCTAAATACACCTTTATTATTTAACAATAGATGGTATAAAGCTGATTTAGTGCATTGTGTCAGAAAAAGATCACTGACTTTAAATTGTGCTAGTCAATAACTTGTAAGTGTCTAACAAATAAACAAATGATGCATAACATTTTATTTATAAACGTACAACGTTACTTAAAAAAACTTGTTTTTATTTACTTTCCCTATTTCGTGAATTAAAAAAAAATGTTCTGGCCCTGTTCAGATTAGGCGGATTTTCGGATAGGTGGGGTTCGGATTAGCGAGACGCTAGTGTATTACCATTTATTTTAAAAATTACTGGTTTCTATATAAAAATTTTTATAATTAAAATGTTTTAGTGCGTTTACGTTACCTTCTGCAAAACCTTGCCAAAATAAATATGCCAAGGGATATCATTCTATTTATAATATTATGCGAATTAAATTAAAAAATTGTTAAAAACTATAGCAGCATAAAACTCCCAGTTTAAATAAACATAATATAAAAATATTCTTAAGAACTACCTATTACGCATACATATTATAACATAATTAAAACTAAAACTTTGCCTTTAATTACTTTAACACTAATTAACTGATCATAAATATGATATAAAAATAATTAGATCTTGTCAACCAAATGAAATATGGATTTAATTTTCCTTTTAAATAAAATAATCTGTTTAAATTTTTAATTTATTTACAATTACTAAAACCATCTTTAAGAGTGTTTTATTGCTTTTAATGTTTTAAACGACTTTTTTAGTTTATGTAAAATTGTTTAGGTTTTATAATTTACGGTAAATTGGTTAGTTTTGTTTGTGTAAAAATTATTTTCTTAAAAGCGTTAACCTTACTAACATCTCGTTTTTGTCAAAAAATTGATTACCGAAATTTACTAATACGATTTACCTTTTAAGTCAGATTTTTGCTTATAATATAAGTAGATCTTGACGTTTTAACGGATTTTTTTTTTCGAGTACACGAAAATTGTTTTGAATATTATACCGAGTCGGCAACAAAAAACACTATCCTAAAGTTCTTACTTTTTATCCCAGAATTGCGTCTACAAATATCCATATTTTATTGGGAAATAAGCGTTATAAGTTAATTTTCTTTTTAGAAGTAAGTACATTCTAAGGATATGCTGTTCCTGTTGTTTCACAATAGCTATTTTAAATCATGCCGAAAACAACTATCTTCTTTATTTTTTTTACAAAAGTAACACTATTAAAAAAAAAGCAGTTAAAAATGCTATATTCCCCTTTAAATCTCAAATTTGTTTAGTAAAACTATTAAACTACAAGGTTTTTTTTTTTTTTTTTTCAGTAAAATTACTTTTTTTAAATTTTTCATTTTTTGAATACGAAAATTTAATTAATTTTTTTTATTGGGTAGGAAACCTATTTTTTTTTGGGTTCCCCTGTATTTTGGGACCCATTGAACACCATTTATATAAATCCAAAAAATTTTTATTCCCAACCCTCTTTGTGGCCCTTTAAAAAAGGTGCTAAAAATTAAAAATTTTAATTTTTCCTTTAACCCCCAAAACCGATAAATTACCCTAAAAAAAGGAAATGGTACCTTTAAAATGCTCTTTTAGTAAATAATTTATACACTATGGCTCACCTTTAAAATTAATACGTTTCGCAGGATGACTTTGCAGAAACACATCTTGCAACCTGGAAGCTATTTTTTTATAGCCACAAGTACATTTTCCTTCTAAATCTTTATCAAATAATAAAAATTTAAATTTAAACAGTAATTTTTATTTATAATCGTGAAAAACCCCGCTTTAAAATAAATCTAAAACATCCCGCGACAGACATTAAATTTCCCCTTGGAACCCCCCCTAAAATCTAAAAAATCTAAACAAATAGACCGAGTTGATTTCGGAACCCGCTTTGGCATGACCATAACTTTAAATTACGTAGCTAGACACCCCTCCGAGGGGGTGGACCCTTCGCTCGACGCAAAAATCAGGCGCCGCGGAAGGAGTGGGCCCCCTCGTGGGGTAAGTTACGCGCGTCATGAAAAGACCAATGAAATGGGTCGTACGTCAAGCCTTAGAGTCGGCAAGGCATGGAAAATTTTAGTGACAGCTGGAGGGGTTGTGTTTTGGTTAAAAGAAGGGGGGTTTTAAAAATATCTGAAAAGTTTTTCTGATTTTTTTTCTTTGTAACGTAAAAAACTATAAATTTTTGGGAAATCACCGAAATGTTAGTTTAATTTTTCTCCTGTTAGCACAAGAAAATTGGCTATCACTTTTTTTTCTTAACTAATTAAATTATAAGGTTTATACAAATATTATTTCTAAGCTGAAAAAATTTTTAAATATTTTTTGGGTCAAATTTAAATTAACATATTTACGAAATTCCCCAAAAAAGTTGCTGTAGGGGACAGCCTTTACAAAAGGGAAAGATAATAAAAGTGATTAGTGAATTGTATTGGTAGGAGATTACTCAAGAAAAAGGTACCCAAAACTTGTAAATAAGATGTTATCAATAATTTATCCCAAGTGGAAGGGGAAGCCGGGTTTTAAAACCCTTTAAAAATTTCTTAATTTGCTTTGAACTTTCTAACTTTTATAGTGAAAAAAAATAATTATTTTGTCGTAACGTCGAAAGTTTTACGCCATAGACCCCGGGAAGGGATTTTGATTTTCTTGTAAAATTTTTAAAGTCTCCTCTATTTTAAGTAATTTTTTTCCGTTTTTTTTAAAAATTTTAATTTTTTTTGTAATTTTTTAGAAATTGGTTTTTGATAAAATTGTAAACAGCGGTATTGTCATTGGTAAAAGTTACTTTTTAAATTTTTCCCAAACCCCTTTTAAAACCATTAAAAGATTTTAAAGGGAAATTTTTTTTTAATTTTTTTTGTAAACTTTTAAATTATAAAAATTTTTAAACAAATTGCTGATAAAGGATCGTATCCCAAAAATTTTTGGTTAGTAATGCATAAATATTGAAATAAAAAATTGATTTGTTTTCTTCTTAGTGTCTTATTTAGCAATAGTCATTCTGCAGGGCATCCGAATCTTAATTTGCACCTATTGGGTTTCAGTTTACCTTTAGTCGATAGCAGAGTTTGTCGGCAACTACTTATGGTGCGGAGGTGTACCGATTAACGTTTCCCCACTAATCAAAGCCCAGACGCGTCAATAAATGTATATAAATCAAGGGTTTTTAGCACAGTAATAAATATAATCCAGTTATGGTTAATATACAATAAGGCATAAAATTAATAAAAAAGTATTGTATAGAAATAGAAGCTTACCCTTCTTTTTTACTCAGTATATATTCATAGTTTTTATTTAAATTGGGAACACAGTTAGTCAAAAAACAAAAGCGACTTGTACCTTTTACGAAAACAGGTCAGTTGGGATTGTACAGGTTAAATTTATGACCTCAGTTATACAATAGATTCTGTTGAGATTTTGTGTTGTCTGCGAATATTCTGAAAAGCAACAGTTGTGCAAAGATAAAACGTTATTGGTTTTGTTTGCCGGCCGCCGGTTTGGATTGGGCCCAAGTTAGTTACCATATTATCTCTTGTTAAGATGGAAACAATACTTGTCAACACGTACCTTTTATCTTATTTTTAGACTTTTTTTAATTTTAAAAGCAGTAAAATGGACTACGTTTAAATATATGATTTCGTCGAATAAAAATTATATCTGTCTTAAATGTCCGGTATAAACGTTTTGGACTCATATGTTTATCCGATGTCGTCCTCTAAATTAATATTCTTGTTTTGATGAACTGGGCTTTTTCGAGCCAATTGTACGACGTCCGATGATGTAGACCAGATTTGAATTTAAAATAATGTTTGGTTAAATTTTGAGGTTAGAAATTTATTTTTTTTTTGTCTTTTGTGGTTTAACCTTTTTAAAAATGTATAGTTTGCTGGCAAATTTGAGAATATTCAAGTTTTTATTTAAAAATTCAATTCATAGTAGAATGCATTATCTTAGAAAAGAAATAAATTATTATGAAGTTAAAAATCTAAAAAATTTACAAATTATCAACGTAACTTCCACCATTTTCTTTGCACTTAAAAATGTTTTTCTTAACTTACGATGGATTGCGTGAAAAACAAAATCGAAGCGGTTCCTATTAAGGGGGGTAACGTTAATTCGTGCAAGAAAAAGCACGTTTTTACAAATTTTTGGGACGACACAGTTAAAATTTATTTATTAAAACTAATGCTACATTAAAAAATAACATTCGAAAAATATAAAGTAGAATTATCATAAAGAAATATTAAAAAATACGACAATGGCAGCAATTCTTTAAAGTCTTGGAAAAAAGTAGAATTGCGGGGCTCCTCATAACTAGGGTCTGGATCGTTTGAAATAAAAAAAATTTTCGTTAGATAATCTCTTTCCCCAAGTAACGTTGGAAGGGTTTTTCTAAATTTCAATTTTTCACTTTTTGGAAACACTTTGAAGGGAAAAACGTGTTTTTTGCGAAAAAATATCGGCTCATTTGTTACTTTAAAATAAAAAAATATAAGCAAATTTGAAAAAATTCTCCAGCGTTACCTCGTAAATTATGTACAAGAATAGTCTTTGAAATTTTAAAGGAATTGGTGAAGAAGTCTTTAAAACCGTGAGTTGTAGGAAAAACGCTTTAAAGTTTTAAACACTAAAAAATTTAGTGTTTAAAACGTTTATAAGCAATTTACTAACCACAACATTGTGGGGGGTGCTCCGTCTTGGTGCCAGATTAGGCTCCTGTATTGCTGAAGAGGATTGTCTTTTAGAAGGTTTTCTATCTCATTTTGAAGAAAATTTAATATAATGTTATATCAGTACGTGTCAAGGTGCTGTCAAAACGTACAAACAAATCAAATTGTTCGTTTTCCAAGGCAATGCTGATTTTTACTACTTAATTGAATTTTTAATTAAACCTTGAATATTTTGAAAACGGCTAAACGAAATTCCAGCAAACTAAATATTTTTAAAAAGGTGATGAATAGAACTTTTATTTTAAATAAAAATATACCATTTTAAAAAAGTTAACTTATTCATTATTCTTAACTTTCTGATGTTTATTTTTTTCTTTCGTTATGCTTTAAATATAATAGATGGACAACTATGTAACTTTAATAACACAGCCCCACAAAAAAAATAAATGTTCGGACTTGGAGGTCGGACATATGGATTCCATGTATTTTTCGACGCTGAATCCGTTCCCGAGCTCAAAAATGGACCTTCACGTCTGGAATTGGCCCCAAGGGCCAAAAATGGCCTCTATAGGGCCTGAAAGATAGATTCCGGGATAAGGCGAGGTCAAAGGTGTATTCTTAAGTTAATGCCGGATTTGTGGTCAAGAAGTTCATGGCCAACTGAAATTTCCTGTTAGGGACCGAAAAAAATGATCCCTTAGGGGGCGGAAAATCGTGTTTCCGACGCCGCAATCGCAACAGTGAAATTTTTATATAATTTTAAATTCTAGAACTCAGACTGTGCTCCAAAAGATTATGGCCAACTGAAATTTTTCGTTTGGGACCAAGAAAATGACCCCTTAGGGACCGGAAAATCGTGTTTCGGACGCCGCATTTGCAACAGTGGTATTTTTTTAATTCTGGAACTCAGACTGTGCTTAAAAAGTTTATGGCCAACTGAGATTACCTGTTTAGGACCGGAAAAATGACCCCTTAGGGACCGAAAAATCGTGTTTCCGTGCCGCAATCGCAACAGTGGTATTTTTATGTACTTTTAAATTTTGGAACTTAGACTGTTTTTGGTCATTTGGCCATAAAATTTTTGAGCACTTTTTGAGTTTCAGAATTTAAAAGTACATAAAAATACCACTGTTGCGATTGCGGCGCCCGAAACACGATTTTCCGGTCCCTAAGGGTTATTTCCCGGTCCCAAACGGGGAATACCACTTCACCATAAAATTTTTAAGCACAGTCTGAGTTCCAGAGTTTTAAAGTATATAAAATACTACTGAAACATGATTTTCCGGTCCCTAGGGGGTTATTTTCCGGGTCCCAAACGGGGAATTTTAGCTGGCCATAAACTTTTTAAGCAAAGTCTGAGTTTCAGAATTAAAAAGTACATGAAAATACCACTGTTGCGATTGCGAAGTCCGAAACACGATTTTTAGACCCCTAAGGGGTCATTTTCCCGTCTCCAAACGGGGAATTCCAGTTGGCCATAAACTTTTTGACCAAAAATCCGGCTTTGGCTTGAGAATGCACCTTCGACCTCGTCTCCTCCCGGAATCCATCTTTCAGGCCCTACAGAGGCCATTTTCGGCCCCTGGGGCCAATTTCAGACGTGGACGTGGAGGGCCATTTCTGAGCTCGGGATCGGATTCAGCGTCGAAAAATACATGTGAATACATATGTCCGACCAGCAAGTCCGAACATTTTTTTTTTGTGGGGCTGTGAAATAGAACTTTTTTTTATTATTTTTTAGTTATTGTTGTAAGTGGGTGTCAAAATATAAATGAAAACCCTGTACTTAATTGATCTTTGCGGTGTAAACTAAGCAATTATTTTTTATGTCTACTTAACCTTAGACTACCATTCGTGTTCATATTTGTTTCTTGGTTTATTTTATACAGGGTGTCCCAAAAGTAATGGCACACAGAGCAACAGCAGATTCCTTAGGTCGAAATAATGCAATTAACGTAAACTTGCCTTATTCCAAAGTTGATAATGACTTATATACGGGAGTCAAACTTTTAATTTTGCTTTCGTTTTTTAGTAACAATTTCTTAACTAAATGACATAGCGGTACAAAATTGGGGATTTGGAGGTGTCTTCAGGCGAGAAATTCAAATTCGTCCATACTTTTAATGTTGCTAGTAGAGGGCGCTAGCTACGGCCTACCCCATTTGTTTTAGATGACATAACTTTTTTTTAATTTAGTATATTGACCTGTTTATTAAAAAAGAAGTAACTTTAATTCCCTTTGCGTCAAAAATGTATACCTCATTTAGGTCTCTAGAGCAATGTTTTTCGAGATAAATGCATTTTAAAGGCCCCGCAACTTTTTTATTAAAAGTGGTTTTTGGCCAATTGTTTTAAAACTTTGCAAAGTTTGAAAACAATTGGCTGAAAACCATTTTATAGGAAAATTGCTGGGTCCTTTAAAATGCATTTATCTCGAAAACACTTGTTCCTAGAGACCTAAATAAGATATACATTTTTAACGCAGAGGGAATTAAAGTAATTTCTTTTTAAATAAACAGGTCGATATACTAAGCTTTAAAAAAGTTATGCCATCTAAAACAAGTGGGGTAGGCTGTAGCTGGCGCCCTCTACCAGCAACATAAAAAGTATGGACGAATTTGAATTTCTCGCCTAAAAGAACCCCCAAATCCCCAAATTTTTTTACCGCTATGTCATTAAGTTAAGAAATTATTACGAAATAACTAAAACAAAATTTAAAGTTTGACACCTTGTATCTTGGTTATTACCAACTTTGGATAAGGCAATTATACGTTAATTGCATTATTTCGACTTAAGGAATCTGCTGTTGCTCTGTGTCCCATTACTTACGGAACACCCCGTATACATAAAAATAAAAAGACCCAGACTTTTTTAAATACGGAATTTTGATTAAAAATATTAAAAGAGTAATTATCTCACAAATTTTATAAAGATTATAAGAAGTTAGATTACACAAGTTAACATTTAATCTACGCTGGAACGCCGGCAGCGGTTAGGTGCTACTAGGGTCTTTGGGGTCGCTGATTACGATGAAAGGGTCGGTTAACCTCCATCACGTCAGGTTCAAGGTAATTTGAAGGTCAATTGAAGAAAAAAACTATCAGAAAAATAAGGAAAAATATATGCATAATATGTTCTCGAGGTCGCTTAATCCGAATCCGGCGTTTATTTTCATCTATCCTAGAGGTCATTCAAGATCATTTCAAGGTTATTTTAAAGTGTTTTTGGGATAAAAATGTTAAGTACGATTCGAAAAATTGTACGTATGTTTTCGAGGTCGGCGAATCGGATTCTGAGGTCAGTTAACCTTCATAAAGTCAGGTTTAAGGTCATTTGAAGGTGGAGAAAAAAGCATAGGAAACATCTAAAAAAATCATGCATATAGAAAAATCCAAAGTGCAAATAAACGCCGGATTCGGATTCAACGACCTCAAAAACATATGAATAAATTCTTCCAGATTTTTCTAATGTTTTTTTATTCAATGACCTTAAACCTGACATGATAGTGGTTAACCGACCCCCTCCCCATCTTAATCAGCGACCCCAAAAACCCTAGTAGCACCTAACCTCTTCCGCGTTTCCGCGTAAATCAAATGTTGACCAGTGTGATTTTAAATGTGCTGGGCTGTGCCCTAATTTTGCAAACAAGTAATAGTAACACAAATTTAAAGCATAAAAAGAAACGACTACCTGCTACCACCTTTATAGTTACATAAAAATAAATAATTATCAGTAGTTTGTACCATTATTTAAAAAAAAACTGCGAAAATAATAGTCACAAATCAAAAATAAAAAAGTTATTCTATTTCTTTGACTATTAGCTTTTAAACAAAAGTAAATGTTTCTTAATTGCAATACCGATACATATTTTCCAAAGTAACGTAAGTACCAAAAGGCAGAAGCTAATAAAATGTTAAAAAATAGAATAGAATATTATTTAAATATGTTATGTTAAATTATATTATAATATTTAGATTAAAGAACACTCTTTTAGTACAATTTAAATCAAAAGCGGTTTAAGTAAGCCAAAAAAGCTTTGGCGAAAACACATTTAAACTGTATTAACTTACAGGTAAGACCTTTTTGGACTTCCTGTATATATTTTATATATGATACTTACAGAGTCATTTTTACAGTACAACCAAAGCTCCTTATTCGCGCTTCCTTCATTGGCGTTTTCACTATTCGCGGAATAAAAAAATGCGACCTAATTCCTATATTCGCGGCTAAAGACTTCTAAATTCGCGGATCTTATCGGTACATCGGTACATACACATTGTAGTTCAGTAAATGAAGTCTGAAGAAACCTCAAACCTGAAGATCAGGTTGGCCGTCACAATTTTTTTAATTTGCAGGTATTAATGTATACAATAACCTCTGAAAATATCATATATAAAAAATGTAAGGCCTGAAAATGACCCTCAACCGGAAATCCGTTTTTTCAACTAATTCGGTCGATATCTCCGGAAATATGACACTTAGTTTGGCTGATTTAATTTGACCCTTTCCGTATGAAGAGCGAGGGGAAAAATGCAACAAAAACAAATATAAGATCGGCTGGCCAAAAGGCGCTAAAGAATTTTTAGAATTAAAAAAATTTTTAAAATTTATGTTTAAAAAACTTTGA